>JAAGKR010009230.1:1960-27440 GCA_011419295.1 Clarias macrocephalus | reverse complement strand
AGTGTATAAAAGCAATATGACACTTGTAGTTGTTTGGTTATTAAGGGATATCCCAATGCTTCATCCATACTGTAATAATATTAAGCCATTTTATATATTTTTTTGTAAGCATAAGCCTATATGAATATGAAAGTAAGGCAAACATGAGGTTAAATACTTTATGGGAGGGGAGGGGCTGTTGGGGGGAGTTTTGTGGTAAAGGCAAGTTGACAACATTTATGGATAAAAAAGTCTTTAGGGCTGAACAAGTTTTGGAGATAAGAACTAACATACTTCAAGACACTTTAAGCAGTTTTCTGAGAATTGAAATAAGTAATATCGAACGAGCAAGCAAGACAGATCAGAATTCATGTAACAAACCTACATAACAACCGTGGATACATTAAATATTCAGATACCATTCTGGTCTCCTCTGACACGACAGCTGCTCTAGTGCATTAGCGCCCAGCAAAGGGACAAGACACACAGAAGAGGACACCTGCAGGATAGCTTCACCCTCCCAGCATTCTAGCCTTCTTCATGAATGGAAAACATATGCAGCCTAAGAGTATTTAATGCAAACATGAATTCTGAACAGTTAAGTTTGTGGGGACCGAAATGAGCAAAAGTGTCCCGGCTTTAAGAGCACTTGTGCTGTGGATGTATTTTAATATCTCCCTTTTATCCTCCCACTCCTTTGTGATCTCTCTTATTGTGGTGCCTGAAATCTTCTGCTGTGCCCTGAAGCACGCATTAGTGAATCCTCGATTCTGGACAGCCATCACAACACCGTAAGAAGATTCACTATATGGCTTTTGACAGACGGGAAGTGGCCAGTCATGACGAAACATTCTCAATAAAAGAAGCCAGAGCACATGGGAAAGTAAATTTTGCTGACACATTCTGGCTGATTACAATGCAGAACGAGGAATTCAAAGCAGTGAATCGTGAGTTAATTGAGAAAAGTGAATCACCCAAAAACGGCAGATCTTTACGAGTGCCACTACAGTGTGCATTGACTGCCAAGTGGTGTAATGATCCTACTCTCATCCTTTCAATATTCGTGGGTTAATTGTCACATACAAAAAAAAAAAAAAAAAACTTAAAGTTGCCATTGCTCATCCTGTGTATAAGAGCGAACAGATATGTTTAAATGAACCAGAATGCCCACAAATAATTGGAATAGCCTAATCAGAACAAAACTGCATCGTGTTATGCATCAACCTCAGTGGTACAGCCTGACCCGATTCTGCATGATCGGAATGAATTTTCAGAGGCAGAGATGGTGTGTAAAATTTTAACTTGAACTTTAATCAGTTAAATAGGTAACTATTAGCCATGTAAACACTTGATCAATTCTTGTCAAAATAACTGTATTTTTCTGCATGTGATTGCCCACATGGTGACTTAATGACTTTCCAGGAGGAAAATGTTCCTTCCATTCCTGATCAGTTCTTTAACTCCATGACAACAACTTTCTCTCTGCCACTTGTCTTTACTAGGAAGAGGCACTGAGTGGCTCACCATTTCATCTAAAGTAAGTAGATTATCTAAATCAAACATAGAAGAGACTCATTTCTTGTAACCAAATCATAATGCAGAAGGTGGAATTTATAAAAAAAAAAAAAAAGAGCCTAACCTAACCTCAAAGTTATATTTAAATGCTTCACAGTGGACAGAACCACTTTGCACATGACAAAAATATTCAGTTCTAATTAAATGCTTTGTGCATGTAAACGCACATCTGATCAGACCAGCATCCATGTGAAGTTAGAATCGTTAATGTCAATTAAGCAGTATTGTGCATCCAAGTAAATGTGGCTCGTGTCTTTCTGTGTCAGTTTCATGAAATAGTGAGGTTACAGTTCTGCTGGAGATCTCGTAGTACTTCATACAAAGCAATCCACTATCTCATACAAAAATCTCAAATTTTTTCCCGTGGTTGAAGTGGCCACTGTGTGTGTATCTGCCGAATCTGAGGCAGGTTGAACAGACTGAAGTGCTTTAGTTGGGCATACGACATCACCTCACACGTCGACCTGTAGCGACAATGGCACGAGAAGAGGGTTGTTAACTCTGATGTAAAAGGAAACGGGTGTCAGCAGAAACATGTGTTTGTACTATGTGTTCACACTAACATGTGACAAGCTGCTGATGTCTTTTCATGTTTGTGTCTTGTTGGTGTTCACTGTCCATTCCAGTACGAAATGCTACAAGTCTGAATGCGTATGGCCTATTGTGAGGGTAGAAATATTTTTTATGCATTTGAATGTTGGAAAAACCCTTAAATCATACTCTTACACGGAAATCTTCCAATATTTTAACAAAAACAGACACATTACAGCCCTGGCCAGGAACTGAATCAGGGAGGATTAGTCCTAGAAATTCACTACAGACAATCATCTGGATTGAACACTTTACAGTAAAATAAACAAATGAACCGAACAATAACGAAATCTCAATTTAATTGTTTCTTGTTGCTGCAGTTGTAACTCTGTGTCAAGAACTGATGTACAGCGAGAGAGAGAGTGAATTATTTTTGCTTTTATGTGGAGTAACAACTCAAGAAATTTTATTGGAAGGAGCAAATAAATAAATAAATAAATAAATAAATATATTTGCACAACTGCTTTTAGTTCCTGGGCCACTATTGTAATATCTGCTGCAGAAGTCATGTATCATTGGTCATTTGTTTGTTAAACAATAAAAACTCAAAATCAAAAACTGGAATTTTAATATCATTAAAAAAAATTTTTTTTAACAAGTGATGTAACCCAGAAGTTTTTAATTGTTGTGCTGAATTTCTTCCTGACCAGTGAATAATTTTGTGCTACTTAAGAAAGCCACTTTTGCAATCCTTTAATGAACTCCACTTATACAGCAGCACAGCGGTGTTAATCAGATGATAAACTGTTTAAACTTGATCAATTTTAAACAGTTCATGAGTGCCTGTGCCACATGGTGTGTTGGCATCACGTGGCACAGTCACCCAGTGTGTTCCTCACCTTAGGTTAAGCTTTTCTTGGTCTGATCATGTTTGTTTCTGTTTAAAATGGACATTATGTAGAAACGCGAGTTGTTATGCTTGGTAAAGCTCACGGAAGCTTGTTTTCTGATTTTGCAGAATGTTAAATATGCAAAAGCCACACCCCTAAAAGCTGATTAACCCTGATTTTAGGCTTGTTTAATTGTAGTCCCTCTGAGTTGTACAAGTCTGATATTTAGGTAAAATTTTTTAGTAATAATTATAATAAAATAATAAATAAAAATGTTCCAGCAATGGAAATTGGCCCAATATTAGGTATGTAAATGGTATCAACACATACTGTTCGCAACATGCAATTTATACTTTTTTTGCAGTACATGATATAGCAGTAAAATAGTCTTGTATCCTCATACTAAATCGTATGATAAGAGAGAGAGTTCATTTGGTGAGAGAGGAAGCAGCTGATTACTCTCACGGCAAGTTTCTGTCTAAACACTGATGCGTAATGCGCCTGCCATTTCAAATTCTAAGACAGCTCAATCATTCGCTTTGACACAAGTGACACCACGGGTCACACAGGTTCGCACTTATGCCACATAATCCTCTGCTCTGCGCACTCTCTGTGCTGACATTTGAGAGAGCAATCATCATCTGTGATCTAATTCACACAGTCTCTTCATGCTAAAAGGTTAGCAAAATATCAACTTTTCCCCCAAATGTCAGCTTTCAGTAACATCAGTGACGTAGATTTTGAGATTTTGAGACAATACCCTAATTATCCTAGCAAGTAGCGTAGCAAATTACTGAAAAACATTTAAAACGGTCCCTTTTTTCTATTTCTTTGACACGTTGACAAGGATCAAAAGCTCCTTGAAAGAGTGTGTATGTGTATGTTTATGTGAATATTCTACCTGAAATAACCTCGAAACTCAATATCTCAAATTCCACTGTTCCAAAAATGCGCTATTCCGGTATCTATGTAAATGAGCACCTCTCAGCTGAATGACAAACTGGGGGGAGGGGTGTCTTTTTATATTACATCATAATAGGAGGAAAATCCTTGTTTAAAACCCAGCCAATACAAAAACTGAAAAAGAGCAACAAGCAGGGAATTTTTTCCCCCTTATGGTTTTACCCCTGATGTTTGCATACACACAAACACACACACACACACACACACAAACACACAAAAACACACACACACAAAAACACACACACACAAAAACACAAATATATATACATATATATATATAGTACAGACAAAAAGTTTGGACACACTTTCTCATTCAAAGAGTTTGAATTTGTATTATAGCAAGAAAAAAGCAGCTAAGTAAAGAAAAACGAGTGGCCATCATTATTTTAAGAAATGAAGGTCAGTCAGTCCGAAAAATTGGGAAAACTTTGAAAGTGTCCCCAAGTGCAGTCACAAAAACCATCAAGCGCTACAAAGAAACTGGCTCACATGCGGACCGCCCCAGGGAAGGAAGACCAAGAGTCACCTCTGCTGCGGAGGATAAGTTCATCCGAGTCACCAGCCTCAGAAACCGCAGGTTAACAGCAGCTCAGATCAGAGAGCAGGTCAATGCCACACAGAGTTCTAGCAGCAGACACATCTCTAGAATAACTGTTAAGGGGAGACTGTGTGAATCAGGCCTTCATGGTAGAATATCTGCTAGGAAACCACTGCTAAGGACAGGCAACAAGCAGAAGAGACGGGTTTGGGCTAAAGAACACAATAAAGAACACAATAAAGAAAACTTTTTGAATGAGAAGGTGTGTCCAAACTTTTGGTCTGTACTGTATGTCCATGCCCTAAGGGAAGAAAAGATCCATCGTAGTGATAACCTGGGCATTCAGTACATTCAGGTCATCAGCGGACTTCATTTTATTGCCAGCTGACCAACTGAAGTAACTCCAGATCACAACACTGGCTCCAGAGGTTCATACAGGGGGAACTATGCATGATGGGTGCATCAAGACACGTGCTTCTGATCTTATCCTTATCCACCCATCACTCTGTAATAGGGTCAATCTGGACTCATCAGACAACATAACATTTTCCAATGATTCTCAGTCTAGTCTTTATGTTTGATAGTAATAGTAGCCCAATCCTGTGAGTTCTCGTCACATTGTGCATGTGAAAATGCTCTTAATTTCACTATTAAACAGTAATGACTTCTACTGTCGTTTTTTTACGCCACAACTTCCCGAGCTTTTAAATGATCTCTGATCATTTTTTTTCTGACCACATTTCTTTTACAAAGTTGACAGACCACCGCAATCCTTTCAGGTTATAACAGTGCATTCACTGTAAAAAAAAAAACGGTGCATAAATCGGTAAATTTTACGGTAAAAAACTGGCAGCTGTGGTTACCAGAATTTTACCTAAAAAAATACGGTAGCACCGTTATTGCACTGTAAAAAAACAAAATCGTAAATTTTACGATAAAAAAACGACAGCTGTGGTTGCCAGAAGTTTACTGTAAAAAATACGGTAGCAATGTTTTAGGTTCTACTGGATCGCACTCATATTTTACGGATTTTAATTGTCCTTTTTTTCGAGCGTGACCAGGAATCAAACCCAGACCCTGGAGGTGCGAGGCGACAGTGCTAACCACTACACTACCATGTTTGCTAGGCAACTGTTGTCGTTGTTGGACTTCCTCGGTTTCCCCACGTCCCCTCACACGACTTGCACTCCAACAACGACAACACTTATGTAGCAAGCGTGGTAGTGCAGTGGTTAGCACTGTTGCCTTGCACCACCAGGGTCTGGGTTTGATTCCCTGCCAGGCTTGAAAAAAAGAGCAATTAAAATCTGTAAAATATGCAGCATAATGAGTGTGATCTTGTAGAACCCAAAATATTGCTACCGTATTTTTTACAGTAAACGTCCGGCAACCACAGCTGCCGGTTTTTTATCGCAAAATTTACGCTTTGTTTTTTTACAGTGCAATAACGGTGCTACCGCATTTTTTACGGTAAAATTCTGGTAACCACAGCTGCCAGTTTTTACCCTAAAATTTACAGTTTTTTTTACAGTGTTGGATGATTAATAACCAAATTCCAGCAATTTTAATGTTTTTTCTGCTTGATGCAGGCCACAATTTGTTCCTTCAGAAATGGTGACTTTTTTGGCAAGACAATATAGGTTATTGCACAACAAGATTATGTGAGTGTGTTACACTAATTTCATCTTGTATGTTTCTATACTGAGGGAAGATGAAATAGATTCTGAAGTAGAGCAGTTTGAGAGACTCACAGCTCACAGTGCAGTACTGTGCTATTTCTGGTAACTGGTTTACATAGCAGGAAGGGAGCAAAGAGAAAGAAATGTTGGGTCAGAAAAACAGAAAACAATATAACAGATAGTTTGGGGAATTTCAGTTCTGGAATAAAACATCATCTGTATACAATTACATATGTATTTAGTATCTGGATGCTTGTAGAGTTGTAATATCTTAAATCTTTATCCTGTATCTGTAGATTACTGTAGATTGGGAGCAGGTGGATCCTTCAATAAAATCTTTATCTTGCATAAGCCTCTATGAACCAGTCATTATTATTATTTTTTTTTTTTTTGGATTTTTCCCCGATTTTCTCCCTAATTTAGTTGTGTCCAATTCCTCCCCGTCACTAGGGGGCTCCCACATTAAGGCTACTACTACCACTCACCGAAGACTATCACGTGTTTCCTCCAAACCACGTGACGCCAGCCGACCGCATCTTTTCGAACTGCTCGCTCACGCACCGTTGGGAGCGGCGTAACACACTCGGAGGACAGCGCTATCCGCTCCCTCCATTGCGCGAGCTCACAGACGCCCCTGACTGGCTGTAGAGCCGTGATTAATGTGGGAGCACTAAGTACCTCTCATCCCTCCCCTCTGAGAGAGCTCGGCCAATCAGCTCTCTCTAGACCTCCGGCTGCGAGAGGTTACAGCACCACCCGGGATTCGAACTAGCGATCTCCTGATGATAGGGCAAGCGCCTTTACCACTGCGCCACTCGGAGGCCCCAGTCCATATTTTCTAGACCTCCGGCTGCGAGAGGTTACAGCACCACCCGGGATTCGAACTAGCGATCTCCGGATGATAGGGCATTTGCATGGATAGTTGCATCACAATATTGGTTTAATACCAATTCATGCTTACGCCTTGTTTCACGAACATATCCATAAGATATATAGTTGAAATCTGCTTCAAACAGGAAGAAAGATATTGAAGGACAACTACTGTGTTTCAGACATTCGGCCATGCTGTGTACTCCGTTCTGATGGAAATAGTTTTTTAAAAAATCTAATGAGTTAATTTGCTTATTAAAATGATCAATGCATGTAAATACTACAAATATTCAAACACTTCTTGAAATATCACCCGAAAAATTATTTCAGACTGATGGATGGACAAAACATGTTACAACTTCTGTTAATCGGACTATGTCCCTTTAGCTGTGTTGGGATTGGCCTATTTAGTCAAAAGAGCATAGATATACATTTGTGCACAGGAGCACTGCCATAGTTTAACATGTTTTGGTATTTTAGTTTAAGTAAAGGGAAGTCTAAGTTATACCATACACAGACATTCCAGGCAACTGTTGGCTTTCAACTTTGTGGCAACATGTTGGGGATGAAACACATGGGTTATAATGGGCAGGTGTCAGTAAATCTTTGGCCAAATACAGTAACGTATCTTTAGCTAATCCAACTCCTGCAAAGGTTTATGGAGGATGTTTTAAAAAAGAAGTCAATTGTGAGCGCACATGTGACTGTACTCTATAACTATTACGTTTTTTCTAAGGCCAGAGAAAAAGTATGGTGAGCCTACACAAGTCTAGCTCCTTCTTTGGACCATTACCACAAACATCTGTCTTGCAAAGGCAAAAATCTTGGGACTGCACAAACACTTTTCTTCAGGGAAGAACAAATTAAACTAACAACCAAGCTAACAAGTTTACACCTAATGACTAGAATTTTGAAGGAGAGTTCCCTGGTCAGATGAATCTAAAACTGAACGGTTTGACCATAATGATCAGGGATCACAGTTAAGCAATTTACATGCAATACCATCAAATATTACTATGTGACATTCAAGTCAAACCGGGACTTTTGATTGTGCAGAATAACAGCGCACTGTTATGAGAGTAAAAACTACCATTACTTCTCACCTGTTACACTAATGTACTCATCTCAGTGTTTTACTTGTGCTTAAATACCACTGAGGTAGAAAGTCTTCTCAGTATGCTGGAGCCATGATCAGATTATCTCCTTCATGTCTGAAACGCTGGCCTCCCAGGAACTCCTTTAATCACCCAACCATGAGGAAATGGATAAGAGCGAGGTCAATAAATCCCAGCTGAGTTCCTGTAGTGGAGTCCGTGAATAACTGTGCCTACCATTTCAACAGATAGCGAGTTGCAAGTTGGTGATGAGCGAAAATTGGTTTTCAAGGAGCATGTACAGTATTCCACTCGCCAGATGAGTCTGAGTCATTGTACTGTGCTGTCATCTGTAAACATCAATCAGTGTTAGTCCCAGTTTGACTTGAACCCCCCTCTTATTTTATTCCAAATGGCTGAAAATTTTCAAAGCAACAAGAACAGTTTCGTACTTGCAGAGTATTCTGCGTACTTCACAGCTCTTGACTGTAAATGATTATGGGATTATCATTTGTCTGAAGCAGTGAAACAAAACTTAAAGCATTTCTTCAAAAAATACAAACAGGACCCCACTTTTAAATATCCTTTTTTTTTTAGATTTTTGCACACACACAGTCCCCACCTTCTGAATTTTGTCGAGCCAGTCTTTGTTCTGTGTGAGTTCAGCCATAAAGGTTTGGTGCTTCAGCCATTTCTTATGGAGCTGCTGTGTGTCATCACAGGTTGAATCACGTGCCGTTAGCATCTTCTCCATCACCCAGTCACCCAACTGGAACACACATACATGTACGAACTTAGCATTTTTCCCAATGACCAGCATTTATCACTTACAAAAATAAAGTATGCTTACAAATTCTGCAGTGATAGAGGCATTGGCAGACATAGGTTTAAAACATTTATTAACAGACACTGTTGATTGAATTTGTGTCTGTATTCATATTTATTTCCCAGATTATTATCCAATTACTGTAGATTAAAACATTAAGAATCATTTAAATGCTTAACAAACTGCAAACAAACTGCAAAAATGCTTAGTTAACCAATTCAGAAAATGTATAGAAAAGAGCATAACTACATTACACATCTCACAAGCAGACTTACAGTAGTGGCAGCAATCTGCACGCATACACACTCAGGCACCCGTATACACAAACACACAGATATACACATATACTATCTTACAAGCCCAATTAGTATAAGCATACAACTATAACACACACACACACACACACACACACACACACACACACACACACACACACACACACACACACACAAGCATGTGTGTTGGCATTCGCAAACATACCTACACACACATACAATACCGCAAGCAGGTACAGTATAAGCGCACACACACATATACTGTAATAATAGCATGTATAAACATAAGACCTGGTGTTGGATGCAAAATCAAAACTGTCGGCAAACGCAGCACAGAGTTAAAGTCAGTTGTCTGTGTGAACGGTGAAAAACAGACAGATGTGGATCCATAGCAGAGTGAAGAAAAAGGGGGAAAAAAGAAGATCTAGAGGCTGAATCTAGTCATCTCTCTGACGGATTACGGAGAAGAAAACAGTGAGGGACAAGTGGGAGAGGCCTGATGGAGGGTAGAGGATGTGAGAGGATTATTTATATTCCGCTTCTCTTTCAGACATCCTCCTGTGATCCATTTATGCTCCGATATGAATGGAGATTTTTCTTTCCTCTTCAGGTGCCTCCTCTTCTTCTCTACCTCTAATCACCTCTCACTCTCTTTGTTCTGTCCATTTTCTATTATTACGAGCTCAGCCCCAAAACCCAGTTTCTCTCTGATGCAGCATCCGAGAACAGTGTGAGGTAAAAACAGATGGAGAAAAACAGAGAGGCAAGGAGAAGGAGGGGGAGAGAGTGAGCCATATGCTGTGTTTGAGTGTGTGTGTGTGTGTGTGTGTGTGTGTGTGTGTGTGTGTGTGTGTGTGTGTGTGTGTGTGTGTGTGTGTGTGTGTATGTGAGAGAGAGCGAGAGAGAGAGAGAAAGAGGGAGGGGACACTACGTATGCCATGATGCTAAACTCTCCTCTCAATGGGAGTGATTCTTAAAGGGAGAGAATGGAGGAAATTGAAAAGAATTGAACACTTTGGGACTAAAAACTGTATATGTATTTTATTTTTAATTACATGATCTTTTAACATGTAATCATTGGTTGGAAAGATTTTCTAATGGTTACCATGCTTCAGTACTTAAGAGTTTGGAAAAATTCGAGGGTTTCACCTGTCATGGAGGAGGTTCATATAAAGTCCTCAAAAAATTCTATTTTCATGGATATAAGAGGATTCATTACTTAACTTCATATATATAAAATTTTAAACAATCACAGTGAACTCTGAGTAGACGAGTGCTCATCCAGCTAATCCTTTAAACCATGGGTCTTCATATGAGAGCACACTCAATTAACCCAAATTTTTGCTACTATTTAAATCATATGACAAATCAAAACATGAATTAAACGCAGGATAAAAAGCTTATGAACCACATAGGAATCATGATTTTATAACAATGATTTGGTATCTTGTGACTGAATTAAATTGTGTGACAAACTGCGTTTAACAGGAAATGAGAGAACGGTACAACATAGTCCTAAATAAACCAAATTTGCAAACCCAGAGGGGCTCAGACCAGAACACTTCAATGTTTGCAAAAAGTCATTTTGTGCACATGCCAGATACAAGATAAAGGATGGATGTCAGTTGCAACGTCAGCTGGGGGCAACCATTCAAAGGACATTTAGAGAAGAACCCTTGCCATGCCGAGTTTCTCTAATGTATGGCCTCCAATACCAAGCTTCCTGATCAGGAGCTAGCTCTTTTCTATTCCAACAGGGAGCAGAAGTTCCTACAACAGGCAGCAGACGGCTCCACGGATACTCACCGATTTTCATAGTGAAAATCAAGGTTGCTCCAATGAGATTTTAAATCTCAGCTGGAAAAACACTGGTTGTGCATGTGCTCATCCTTCTTGCTGATGGTGAAGCAAGTGTTTAAAATATAATCTTTACTAGCGCCACTGTAAAGATCATATTTTAAATGCAATGCTGAGAATCATGGTGGGAATTAGGGAGATTAGGCAGTTGTTTTGATGGAATTGTCTCCTAGATCTAAACCCAATCAGTGAAATAGTAGTAGCCACTGATTTCCAATAACAAATATTTGACAAAAATTTCAAAGAGAAGATTGTCCAGGGCCTTGTATTTTACACAAGACCCAAAATAAAAAAAATAAAAAAATCCACACATTGCGGAGACACAGTGAATACAGCAGAGACTTACAGTTACCTCAAAAGTCAAGATGTGTTTCATTTTAAAAAGAAAACATAAGTGAAAGGCAAAACAAATGTATTTTATTCCTTATAGGGCTCAAGTTCATGTGTAAGGTATAACAGAATGGCACAATCTAAAAAACTAAACATTTTTAAAGGTTTGCATGCCTTTATTTATTAATATTGTGTATTACCCCCTTTACCATCAATGATGGCAGAGTTCTTTTGTAATAATTGCGCATGAGGTCCTTAATTCTCTCAGATGGGACAGCTGCCCATTCTTCTTGCAAATTGTCTGCAGGAATTTCTGATAACATGCATCTTGCCATCAATTCTGTCTAATTTCCCCTCACACAGCCCCAAACATAAGAGATCCACAACCATGCTTTACATTGGGGAAGGTGTTCTTTTCACCGTAGACTTTGTTGGCTTCTCTTCAAACAAAAAGTGACATTTTGGTCACATCACTCCAAATGACTCTGCCCCAGAAGCTGTTAGGCTTGTTTTTTGTGGCATGGGTGCAATAGCCGCTTTTGCCTGGCAACTCGACCATGCAGGTCATTTGTATTCAAGTACCTCGTTGTGCTCCTTGAAACAACACAACACCACGTTTTTTTTTTCTTCCAGAGCCTGAAATTCTCTCAAAATAGTTTGTGGGTTTTTCTTTGCATCCTGAACAATTCTTCTGGCAGTAGTGGGTGAAATCTTTTTTTGGTCTATCTGACCATTGCGTAGTATCAACAGAAGTGCAGTTACACTACCCAAAGGCTGTTTCCATGCCTGCAATTTCTAAGACATTCTCTGATTAGCTCTATGGGTCCATACGGTACCTATGAGTATTTTAGTGATGTAGTCAAATGACTAATGAGGAGGCAACATCTGATCCTTCTGCCTAAAGAACTCCTCCTTGAGATCACAATAATTTCTGGGAACTGAGGAGTCTACAGGTTTGGTTGAGGGAAAGGGGTCTCGGATACCCTTTAGGCAGCTCTTGGGACCCAAAAACTGAGATAGACAGGATCAACAAATCAATACCACGATTATGTTCCTGGAGCCATGGATGCCCCAGATTCAGGTGCAAATCTGGAACATGGGTCACATAAGTGGTAATCTTTTGGCATGTTGGTCAAGTTGAAGTAGGACAGGGTTGGGTTGACTGTTTCTGGGCTCAGACCAAAGTGCTGCTCCTGGAATGGCTTATACTCTTAGGTCCAAGTCATAACTTGGCTCTAGGTCTCATGGAGGCTCTCGGTGGCTAATTCATTCTCTAATGTTTCCAAGAGACCCTGCACATAAGTGGCCAGCAAGGCTTGGAGGTCCCGACAGAACTCGAAAAGTTGTTTGAAGCATTTGGAGAGACTTTTAGGTGGCTTCAAGCAGTTTGGTACCAAAAGAGACCATGAACAAGCTTTGCTGAGGTCTCCTGGGGGGGACTGCTGACTGTTGACTGGTAATGTGAGAAATATCCAGATTTTTTTGAGGTGATCTCTGTGGTTTCTCTCTTTTTTTTATTTTATTCTTGATCTGGCTGCTAAAACACGAATACGTTATTGCATTTTAGTGTACTTTATTGAACTGCATTATAGCTGTCTAACAGCATGTCATGTTTACGCTCATCAAATTTATGATAAATATATTACAATATCTTATTGTCACTTTACTCTCATTAGAACTTTGTACTGGTTGATGCTGCACTGTTTTTAAAAGTGTGTCCATTGACTTTATCAGATTATCTTGACTTGAACACTGTCTTGTGCACTTATGCACATTATATCTTTCAGAGTTCCTACTGTAGTATAATTGTTTTTAGTTATGTGTAGTCTTATGTAGGTCCGTGTTGTTTTATGTAGCGCCATGGGCCTGGAGGACTGTTGTTTTGTTTCACTGTGTACTGGACTACTGTATATGGTTCAAAAGGCAATAAAAGCCACTTTGACTTTTATTTACTACAATGGTGAGGAGGCTGAATTGCAAACGTGCAAGGATGCATTCTATTTAGCCAGAGATGTCGAAGACCCGGAGTCTCTGAGTGCTTGGTATACATCGAAACACTTCTGAAACGTTGCCTTGGTTTATGCCATCACATGGTTAAAATTTTTATCAACTTGCTTAAAAGTTTAAATGAGCAACATACAAGAGCTGCAAAGAGTTTGCTTGAAGAACAGCTGAAGTCTGCAAGAGTTAAAACAGTTAACACAGTTTTTATACAGCAGAACATGACAACCGTCAGGAGATTTAGGTCGATATTGGACAGTGCATGTATATACAGTAATACATTTAGCAGACACTCTTATCTAGAGCAACTTACATAAGTGCTTTAAAGTTTCCATCATTAAATATATGCTTACACTGATTCACAAGGTGACTATCCAGAAATATCATCCGTCAAACACTGTTGGGAAGGATTTATTCACTGAGCAGTGTTGGACGATTTACCACACTCTTGAAAATATCATCACATAATTTCTATAAAAGGCATTTATTCTAAGGAAATATTAATATAGTGGGGGAGATATCAAGGAAAACTGAACTGTCCTGTTCACTAACAGGGGAATAGGTTTAAAAAATGCCATCCATACAGGTACTAGAGGGCTTCAGAGATATTATAGCTTCAAATTTGAATACCTACTGGATTACTACTCGTTTACCCTGAGCTTGAAAATATGTGGCTGTAAATGTGTGGCTGCCACATTCTGGTGTGTGGAACAGGAGAACAACGGGAAGGAAAAATATTGTGGGGACAAGACTCCAAACATGGTGCGTTACCAGCAACACAAATTATAAAAATGTTGCTGATGACAAGATCCAGAATGCAGTGATGGAATAGTTAATAAGCATATTGTTACAGGGTTTGAAACTTATTTTTACTTAAAAAATGAAGAGCAGTGACTGAGTGATCATATTAGTACTAGTAAGCTCAGATGCTAAGCTAAGAGAGACTTGAAACAGAAAGAGGACAGTTGCAGCAGTGCATGAATCCATTCCATGATGTAAAAGGTAGTTTACAGATTCCAAATCAGAACACTTCAAATTATCACAGTAAACAGCAAACGCTGGTAGTATTTCTTGCCCAGATGCATGCCTTACTTGAGGTGTAGGGATACAGCGCAAGTCTCTAACGAGCTGAACAGCAAGGTAGTGTACAGGTGCTTTGTCCTCACAGGTTGCACATAGCTCCGCTGTGAAGCAGTAGTGGTGCTGCATATAAAATACCATGTCTTTGTGCCTTTTGCTTCATTGTGGATGAACTTCTGGTATCGCTTAGTTGGATTTATAACCTGATGAACAGGACTGATTGCTACTATGCGCATGTTGCACTTTTAATAAGCGGAACACAAACACACAAAACCACACAGTACCTCATGGCAGTCCTGCAAGAACCTCTGCAGCTCCCACTGATCGGTCAGTTTTCTGAGCCACTGCTGCGCCACTTCCCGGTTCTGATTCCCCCTGCCAGTCAAATACAAGAAAAATAAAACACACAAAGCACAACACATTATGTTCAACTACAAAATTTTTAACTCTACTAATGTCAGGATTTAACTTCAGTACATCTGTAAATGACTATCACACGAGAGGGAGCGCTGCTGTGATGAGGATCAGCACGGCTGCAATGCGGTCGCAGACACGAGGGCACAGCCCAAGTGCCGAGCACATCACAATGGTGCAGATATTCAGAACAGCAACATGACCTTGAGTGATATATTGTTTTTATACAACAGTTCCAACAGTCCCAGTTATCTACGGATTAATATTTGTTTCTTGCTCCTCCAGCATATATCCTTCCACGACTAGCAGATCTAACTAGGCACAACTGGTGGAACTAGCACTATGTACCTAATAAGTGAGGAGAATAAAACATGAAGGTGATGGACAGTCCTGTAAATCTCACAAGTTTCTCTTTATATATCCGCTTAGTGCGCTTTTCTGTGATCCAGGGATGAATCCCAAATATTGTTAAATGGAAAGCTAGAGCACTAGTGTGTACACACACCGATAGGGCAATTGACTCAGGGGTTGGAGCGCGATATGGGTTTCAGCCGTGTGTTATGAGCTAGTTAGCTTTGTATCGGTTAATAAAAGAATATGGATGGTTCAGAGGCGATTTGTATAGACTTTGAAACAATTATTTTGTTTCAATAAACAATTGTTTATTATTGTTTTTTATCATGAATTATTGTTTGAGATGACATTATTAGATTTTTAATATGTGACATTATTAGATTTTTAATATTTAATAAGTGCGCGGATTTTGGCAGGCAGTTGCTCTCTCCTCAGTACCAACCTACTTTCACACTTGCCGGTAATCGGCAGTTAGTGCAATTATCGGGTATAAGAAGACATGTGACGCAGGGTGATACATATAGTTAAACATCTCAGTGCTGTTACTATCTATTATTACTGCCTGTTAAAAGCCCCTTATCCATTCAGATTGCTTGGTCGGACTAGCTTCTATCAACAAACCAGTGAAAGATTTGAAGAGTTTGCGTTTCCATAGAATTTAGCCTTCAAATGAAATTCTTCAACATGGGAAATAGGGAGCAGAGACATATTTATAAAATGTCAATTTACCGACCATAATAATTAACTTTTTATACTGTAAATAATTTGAGAAACCAAACCAAGCACATAATAATTATGCAAGAAAGGGGTTATGTACAGAAAAATGAACGCTAAAGTATTCTGTTCTATAGAGCCGATTTCACACTCTTTATTGTCACTTCATTATTCAGTCAGGCAAACTGGATTGTGCATGTATATGCTTCTTTGTTGTGTGTCTAAAAAGGGGCATTGTTTACAGTGTACAGCAGATGATGGAGCAGCTGCTCTCTCTCTCAAGTACAGCAGTACAGCAGAACAATATGTTCACAAAAGAGCTGCCAGTTTGAATACAATATAGATTTACACAAAGTCTGATTATTATTATTTTTTTTATGCCAATTTGGTCGCCTAATTTTTGTACAAGCGACTGAATAATTAAATTCTATTACCTAGAAGGCTCCAAACTACGTTTCTGGGAGGAAAAGCAACCCTCATTGGGAAACATTTCCAAAGAGAAGCAACAAAGACATAAGCCTCTTGATAGAGTCTGACACCCAATGTTTTCAACTTTAAATCTCAAGAATACAATTTTTGTATTTTTACACCGCCACAATATATTTCATTTATTCAGGCTTTCATTTAAGTGATTTAACAAAAATACAGCATTTAACATTTAGGCTTTACAGCTGTTTTTGTTCAAGCCATGACTTTTGGTGCTTTGTGAGATGAGTTTATAGTCAAGTCTGACCTGGTAATGAGCAAATCCACCCGATCTCGGATGCGTTCAGAGTAGATGTTGTTCTGGCTGATGAGGCTCTCTCCTGCCTCAATTACAGCTTTGATCCGGTGCAGATTAAGCTCCATCGCCATGCTGAACTCTTTGTGTTTCTTAATGGCGGCTTCCACTGTCTCCACTGTAGTAGGGAGCTCCACATGTGCCAATGAGGACTCCTAACAAGAAAAAAAAAAAAAAAAAAAAGAATGATTATATCTTTATTATAATCCGCAAAAAAAAATTCTGTTATTAAAGAGATTTAAAATTTTCAAACAATACTGCATTAGTCAGGATCCTGAATAGACATGCATTAATTTAAATGTTTCTATAATTGAAAAAAAAAATTGAATGTGGATAGAAAATTAAATCAAATAAAGCACAAAATGATTCAACTATTAAAAGGTAGCTTATATTTATGTGTATAATGTTTATTTTGTAGATTCAATTTAGTGTGATGGGTGTTGTACCTTCATTACAGAAAAGATGGTTGTTTTACTTGTTTGTCATTTGTCAAAAAAAATCATAAACTTACAACCCAACATCAGTATGTTTCAGGCATCAGTGGAACAATGAAACACTGGACAGCCAGGAGGTTGCAAGTCAAAGTACAATGGATGGAACATAGCACAATATGTCTCTTTAGTGTAGTATTTTATCAGAATAAGACTTCACTCCGCTATGCAGATAACCTCATCCAACATCACCCTTCCCTTCCTTTCCCTTTCAGTGATTGTAAATACATTCTAGCAAATCCTTTATTTTTTGCATCTTTGTGTTAAAGGTAAGCCTGTTTTTATTTGAATCACTTTATATACAGTTAAACCTTGGATTGTAAGCAAAATTCGTTCCAGGAGCGTGCTTGTATATCAAAACATTCATATATCAAAGTAAATTTCCCCATAAGAAATAATGGAAACTCTGATGATTCATTCATATAAAAATAATTAATACAAAATATAAAGTAAAAATAAAACTAATTAACCTGCACTTTACCTTTGAAAAGAACTGGTCTTAGACATGGGAAAAAGCAGGAGCAGGGAGACTACTGTGTAGGATGACTCACACACACACACACACACATACACACACACAGAAACACTGGTCTAAACAGATTGATCCCCTGCACTGCTACAGCTTTTTTAACTTTTGTTAAAAAAACTTTTGTTGTTGCAGTATAGTTACTAAAGAACAGTCACTACACTTGGATACAAAATAAAATAAAAATAAAAAATGAAACTTTAGCAGTGGATCCTGTGAGTGCTGTTGCAGGATTGCAGGATCAACAACCTTTACCTCTTTCCCTGCTAATCCACAACTAAGCATTCTAATACCTTTTTATTGTGGCCAGCATTGACTTAAAAAAAAATTGTGCCACATTGGCTTTTACTTAGATTAGACCAGACAGGCTAGCTTTTGCTCCCCACAAACATAGATGAGCCTTGGGCGTGCACAATTTTATTCAACTCACCCGGCAGTGGTGTTAGTGTTGTGGCTGATCAGTGCATTATCTACATGAGTGCACTCACCTGGTTGTTGAGGAAGGCCTCAGCTTGCTTGACATCTTTCATGAAAAGATGGTAGATGTGTGCCTGGACTAGTTCATCCCTCCTGCTCTCCCACATCTGTAGCAGCTTGTTCCAGCCTGCACTAAGTTTCTGCAGCCACTGGTGTAGTGCAGCATTGGCTAGTAGAGTGTCCTCAGAGTCCAACAGCTCCCTCACGGCCTGCAGCCTCTCAAAATCTTCCTCATAGCTGCGAATTTCTTCGTTAAGAGCTGCGTGGAGGTTTATGAGCCTCTCAGCCTCATCCAAAGACTCAGGCAGGTCGTTAGATGCTGCCTCTGTCTGCTTCTGCACCATCCATGTCAAGAAAGAATCCAAATCCTGAATGAACTGCTGCAGCCTGCCAGCTACAGTCAGCGAATCCTCACAGCCCTGAAGAGTACGTTTCAACTCATCCCACTCCACGCTCACACCCTCGAAGGGAATCAGGATCTCCTCTGCTTTGTGTGGCTCAGAGGTTGCAAGGTCTTCTGCTTCCTGCTGCAAATGGATGAGTTTAGGCTCTAAAACAGAAAGAGCTCCTTCCATGGTGGACAAACGCCGCTGCAGCGCTAAGACACTGCCCAGGTCGCTGCCTGAATACTGCGTAGCATCGATAGCTTTCCGTTTTTCCTGAATTTGTGATTTAATCTCACTGCACTCAAGTAAATAATTCTGGATGCGGAGGATTGAGTTCAAATGATCCTTCTTCTGCTCAACCAGTTCTACCATACGGTTCCACCTGTAACAGATATACAGTATAATAATAACTTCGATTTGTAGTGGATCTTTCTCAGAAGCAAATTAGTCATACTCTATACACTGTAAAATCAACTCCATACTACATTATTTTAGTTCTCTAATTAATTTGTATATTTTTATGCATAGAGGATATTTTAATTAAAAGATTTCAGCCTCTAGCTACTGATATATTATTTCCCAAATTGTGTTATTATTTTCAGTGGTCAAAACATTTCTACATTAGGCATGTTATTAACTTGGTTTGAATTATTACTATTCTTATTTTTTATCCTAAACAGACACTATTTTGTTCAATTTTAACAAACATTGTTGTGTGATAACATAGTGACAGCAAACAAATGATTTTAATAGTGGCTGTAAGCATTATTTGTATTATTTTAATGTCATATAACATTTAAATAATACAAATATAATATTATTTTTCCTTTATATTATTATTGTTATTATTATTGTTGTTGTTGTTATTATTGTTATTATAATTTTGATTGTGTATGGGTGTGTGCGGGTGTGTATTAATCTGACTTCATCTTAGCTCAGTATGTATCAACTGCAGCAGATGGCAGCACCATTATAGAAGCTATTTCTGCCAAGGTCAAACACACACACACACACACACATCACATTTATAGGTTTGCCGTAAAAATAAATAAATAAATAAAATAATTTAAAGAATGCAATAAATAGATATAATTTTTGTGCACTGGTTTACCCTGTAGAAAGACTATGAATTGCTTAAGAATTGAGATTCTCCTTCACGGGAACTAAGAGTCCCAAACCTGTTAAAGAAAGAAAATGCCCCTGACTATAAAGTGAGGTCCTTAAAGACATCATTTCATCTTTGCACTTGAGAGCACAACCTTGTGTGCATTAAGAACCAAAAAAGTGGAAAGCTTTCCCAGGACCGATGAGGCTTATGTATGTTGTAGAAACAACTGCATCACTGTGTGGTACGGAGGCTGCACTGCCTCCTGTCGAAAGACTCTGCAACCAGTAAGATCGTCAGTGTCTCTCTGCCCTCCCTTGTGGATATCCTCCACACCCGCCTCACTATCAGAGCCACCAGCATCGCTGCAGGTAGTTCACACCCGTCAATCTCCACTTCAGCCCCCTGCCTTCAGGAAGAAGGTACCGGAGCCTCCAGGCTGACTCCACAAGGCTTACCCCAGGCGTACACAAGGCTTGTCAGGAACTTAAAGCTTACCCCACACTTCTTTCATCACACATAAGACACTTTATACTCTCTGCAAAACTCTGAACACATGGAACTGTTTACAAGATATATTGCTATTACCTTCATACAAATCTTTTTTCTATATTGAACTGACTGCTGATATTTTTATACAAACTTCTATACTGCATTCACAATGTAAATACTTGATGAGAGAGAAGAGAAACGATGTAAACAACTCAATATTTAAAGCAATGGTTCTTAAAAAGAATGTTCAGTACTCATATAGCAAATACAGACAGTAGATTACAATACGATACACCATATTACTTTTGCATCATAATATTAGCTTTCTCATACAGGCCTCTGGGTTATTTCTACCTTTCATCAGATAGCAATTCCAAATCAAGATATTGTCAATAATCTGTAGCCAGGAGTCCAAAAGAGGAAATTTGGTTGTGCTTTATGAGTAGAAATGTTGTTGCACTTTCTCTCTCCTGTCAATCAGAGTGACACTAGCCAATCTTAGGTGTCTAAAAGCTCATGCATCCAGGAATGCAGAAACACTGCACAGAAAATGATTTGACTTCTTCTATCGACTCTGGAGTACATTCACAGATCCCGCTGTTACGATACGGCCTGTAACATTATGAGGGATTTTACTCTCCCACTCCATCACATATTCCCACTGCTACCATCTGGAAGACAGTACCGAGCTCTTAAGAGTCGTACTTCCAGATTTAGGAATCCAACAGCTATCAATGAACTGAACTCACACGCAACCATTTCTACTTCGATACTACAATAGCTTGAGAACAAATAACAATTTTAACTCAAGATGCGGATTTGCACCCCTTTAAAATAATAATGATAATAATTACATATATATTAAATATACTGTGTAAAGATATTCTTTATCCTCAATGGGTAAATACAGTGATTTTCTGTGAGGGAAGCATGAGTATCATCAGCAGATTTTTGGAAAGATGTGGCTGGCTAGGTTCATGTTGTGCAAATGAAGCATGTGACAGCCTTTTCTGTTCCTGATTGACAGTCAAATGTAACTGGCGGGTGGAAATTGGCCACAACTAAATATGGGAGAAATAGGAAAGCTAGGCAGAAGTTTCGTAATGCTGACATTTATGTGCAATGGGTGGTTCACTAGGTGTTCTGATGCCTTTCTGTCATTGCCAGCATTGACTTTTTTGACGATTTATGCTGCATTGGCTTTTCTATAGGATCGGTCTGGATGGACTGCCCTTTAGCCCCTGCTGACATGAGTGAGACGTGGGTGCCCATGATCATGTCAACAGTTTGCTGGTGTATTATTGGAGACCAAATGTTGTTCAGTTCACCTGTCTTTTATTTAATTATGTTTAAACATGTTTTGATATTAATCCTTTTGGTAGCACTGGAAAATATTGTCATATTTAAATCATATGAAAATCTCATCCTTCACTTTTTAGAAGCTTAGACATACACACAGTATGTCTGCAAATAAGTCATGCTATCTGTTATCACCCAAATGAAGACGGGTTTAGAGTTGAGTCTGGTTCCTCTCAAGATTTCTTCCTATTGCCATCTCAGGGAGGTTTTCCTTGCCACTGTCGCCATTGCCCTTGGCTTGGTCATCAGGGATCAACCTGATCATTATAATCTACACACATCTTTCTCACTCATACACATTTCCAAAATTTCCTTTAAATTTTGTAAAGCTGCTTTGAGATAATGACCATTGTTAAAGTGAATTGAATTAAACTGTACCTGCTGTTCAAGTGATCCTGACACCCTCTGACCTCAGTGGAACTGGGATGGTTACCGTCCAAGAGCTGCTGAACAATAAGATTTACATCCAGGATCCTTCCCATCAAGCTGTTCATCTCCTGGTCCAGGCTCTCAAACCTAACACACAGAAAGGTACAGGTATTTAAACCTTATCACCATTCACCCAGCACTAATCTGCTTGCATGTAACCACTTACAAATGAATGCAAGAGGTATAAATTGAAACCCCACTTCATCCCAGAACATTCCTGTCCAGTATTGGTGCACATGGCCACACATGATATTGCATGTTGTGGATGCATTTTCATTATGACTGGGAAAATGGCAGGTTTTTTTTAATCATCCTCAACTGTATTACTTGTGTGAGTCTGATGCCACGATAGCCTCGGTTTCCTGTTCTTGGCTGACAGGAATGGAATTTCATTTGATCGATCTTATGCTTTTGTAGCCCATAAACTAATGTATGATGTTTTGTGCAGGCTGAGCTGCTTTTCTGCTCACCACAGCAGTAAAGTGTGATTACATGCATGATTATATGAGTGATGATACTATACCCTCCTTGGCAGGTGACTATTTTCCCGCTGACCTCTTTGAACAGCAAGGCGTTTCCACCTATTGAAATGTCACTTACTCAATGTATTTTGCTTTTAATGTAATTTTGTGTAAATACCATATACCAGGTATCACTAAATGGCAGACAGCGGTCCTGATCTGGACTGAGTGACAGTTCCTGATGCTTTTCTGATAAATGAGAATAAGAAATATGAATGAGCGTGTGTGCTTTGAATGAGTGTGTGTGTTTGTGTGCCCTGCAATAGACTGGCACCCAGTCCAGGGTGTACCCCGCCCCGTCTCCTGGGATAGACTCCAGGCCCCCCACAACCCTGTATAAAGGATAAAGCGGCATAGACAATGAGTGAGTGAGTGTGCTGCTGTCACATCTTTTTTTTTTTTTTTGATTTTTCCCCGATTTTGTCCCTAATTTAGTTGTGTCCAATTCCTCCCCGCCACTAGGGGGCGCTCCCACATTAAGGCTACTACTACCACTCAGCCGGGAGGGCGAAGACTATCACGTGTTTCCTCCGACCCATGTGACGCCAGCCGACCGCATCTTGACCCTCGCTCACGAATCGTTGGGGGCGGCGTAACACACTCGGAGGACAGCGCTATCCGCTCCTTCCGCTTTTGTGAGCTCACGGACGCCCCTGATTGGCTGTAGAGCCTTGATTAATGTGGGAGCACTAAGTACCTCTCATCTCTCCCCTCTGAGAGAGCTCGCAATCCCCGGATGATAGGGCGAGCACTTTACCACTGTGCCACTCGGAGACCTGCTGCCACATCTTTGGCTAATTGGATAAAAGCATAAAGGATCAGATGTACACATGTTCTTACACCTATAAGTGGATGGTGAAAGTAAATTAGATTCTACGGGACCATGCCTACCTGTGAGCGACCACCTCAACATCCTCAAGTCTCTCAGGAACATCCATTTTGTTCAGCCATTTTTCCTTTTCGTCAATCCACAGCTCACATGCGTTGACTTCACTGAACATGCAGTAGACAGAAAGAGCATCATTTAGCCATTGCTGCCGCATTACCGCAACCTCTGCCACCTCACTATACACACGCTCCACTTCTTGTATCCTCTCCTTCACTTCCTCTAGCTCTCCATAATAAGGCGGAAGCAACACTGCGTGTTTACGGAGTGCTACAACATTTTGGCAGTGCTTGTCCACCTCCTCACAGACACGGATATGCTTCTTGAGCAGCGACTGTGTAGAAAACTCATCGTGACCAAAATCGTCACTGGAGACAAGTCTGTAGGCATCTTGAAGCCATGCTAGCTGATCATCCATTTCAGCACTAAATTGAAAGAAATCTAAAGCCTCCTGCAGGTGGCCAAGTCTCATTGCCGCTTGATCCTCCAGTCTTTTCCAATCTTCCTTCACCTCCATCAACTTGTCATTAATCCCAGCTGTGTGCAACCGTTTTTGCGTGATGATTTGCTTTCCTTTTTTCATCGTCTGCTGGAGAAGTGCACGCCGAGCTAACAGCTCGCCAGCTAGGCTCTTGTGCTTCTGTAGAAGCTTCAGAACACTGCTCAGGTCTTTTCCGCAGCTCTGTGTGTTCAAGATTGAGATCTTCTCACGCATCCAGCACTCACACTCTTCTACTTCCTGGAAGAAAACCCAGAGCTCACGAGAATCCTCTAGTTCAGTACGACGTTTACCTGCTAGATGTTTCAGTTCCTCCAGACAAGTGCTTACATGATTTACACGATTACAGATCACCTGAGGGTCGCATGGCTGGTACCCTACAAAAGACCAAATGAGAAATGTTAATATATTCAGTTTTTGGCTAGTTAGTTACGACATGATAAAAACAATTTATATGAATAATTGGCAGCAGATAGCAAGCGCTAGGTACCAGCTATTATATACAGATATATTTCCTTATTGTTGAAATATTAAGCAAAGTTTTTAGTCATACCACATCATAAAGCTCGGACATTCAAAAGACCTTTAAAGGTGACAATTCATTCAGTAGTCAGCTGACCTGACCAACTGAAGCAACCCCAGATCATAATAGTGCCTCCACAGGCTTGTACATTGGTACACATGATGGAGGCATCTCTTCATGTGCTTTCCTTCTTACCCTATATTGTGCAAAGTGTTCAGGGCATTGCATGATCTTTTCCTGACACTATATGAAGTAGACTGTATTGCCAAAAGTATGTGAACACCTGACCAACCACACTGATGTGAACATCCCATTCCAGATTTAGCCTCTTTACTATTACAATAACCTCCACTCTTCTGGGAAGGCTTTTTACCCAGATTTTAGAGCTTGGCTGTGAGTATTCGCCCTTCCAGTCACAAGAGCATTAGTGAGGTCAGGCACCGATGTCATGCTAGGAGGCCTGGGTGCAGTCAGTATTCCTATTCATCCCAAAGGCTTCCAATGAGGTTGAGTTGAGGGCCACTGCTGCCACATCACTGAAACGTCTGCCACCTCACGATATACAGTACATGCTTCGCTTCTTATATCCGATCCATAATGAAGCATATAAGGCATATTTACAGAGTACAACAACATTTTGGCGGTGGTTGTGCGGTGTCGAAGGTCACTCTAATCCTTCTACCCCAATCTTGACAAAACAAGACTACATGGATCTCACTTTGTGAAAAGGAGCATTGTCATATTGCAACAGGTCTAAGGCAGGTACAACTGTGTGCCTCATACTTTGTGGTACCACTTTGGGGAAGCCCCACATACTGTACGCGTTTGATGGTCAGGTGTCAACATAGTCTATTCACAATACTGCATTAAGTGTTCATTGCACAAATAGCTTACAGTACTATGCAATGTGGTCATGATGCTGTGTTTGTCAGAGTACATCATGAATGTAATACCTAATATACCAAATATGTGTTATGTTTTGCAACTGAAAATTGTTGTTATTATTCCTTTTATCAATGTTACTAGGACTCGCAG
>JAAGKR010009229.1:0-27442 GCA_011419295.1 Clarias macrocephalus | reverse complement strand
GGGCGTAACTGTCACTGGAGAGGGCGTAACTGTCACTGGAGAGGGCGTAACTGTCACTGGAGAGGGCGTAACTGTCACTGGAGAGGGCGTAACTGTCACTGGAGAGGGCGTAACTGTCACTGGAGAGGGCGAAACTGTCACTGGAGAGGGCGTAACTGTCACTGGAGAGGGCGTAACTGTCACTGGAGAGGGCGTAACTGTCACTGGAGAGGGTGTAATTGGAGGTGTAGCTGTTACAGGAGGGGGTGTAGTTGGTAATGGAAGGGGTGTAACAGTTAATTGAGTAACTGGATCCATTACTGAAGGAGAGCTGATATAACTGGATTTGATCAGGGCTGCTGTAGTTGCGAAGAAGAAGGCGACTTGTTTGGATTGCACTGTTTGTACAAAACATAATTATCTTTTTTTTTCTTTCTGTCTTTTTTCTTCATGCTGATAGAGAAAACTCCACACCTTTAGAATGGAGAATTCCGCAGTGCTTTGCTATAAAGAGCATTGTAAGACTAGCTAGTGTAAAGAAGAGTGTTTATGTCAGGATCAGAGTATACGCAGGATTACTGAAAGCCTCTTTTTTTCCCCTTTAAGCTCGGTGGGAATCTGTGAGTCAGGATGCTGAAACATTTTACATGCGTTGTTAAATTGATGCCGTTTGCTCTTCCTGCACCGCACAGGCTCTGTTCAAAGCCTTGGGCCTGAATGAAAACGACTACAAGTTCGGACTCACTCGAGTCTTCTTCAGACCTGGGAAGGTAAAACGGATTAAAAGTTGTATCACTGGCATGAGCCAATGAGGCTCGTTGTTTCATCTAGCTGTCATTCGTACATTTTGTTTTTTTTCTTCTTTTTTCCTCTCTCTCTCTCTCGCTCTCATTAGTTTGCAGAGTTTGACCAGATAATGAAATCAGATCCGGATCATCTGGCTGAACTGGTTAAACGGGTCAACAAGTGGCTCATCTGCAGCCGCTGGAAGAAGGTGCAGTGGTGTGCTCTGTCCGTCATCAAACGTAGGTCTTACAGCTATATGCACATATTATTATAAACTGCCTGGATGAAAAATGTCAAACACACTAAGATTTCATCTTAACACCTTTAGCTTTGATTGCAGCACACAGTGTTGTGGTGGCCAGGTCATGTGTGATGATGATTCCTCATGCTCCTAGAACCACTCTTTCATAATTTGAGTCCGACAGGGCAGAGAGACTACATACTGTAGATGTGATACCCTGGTCATCCAGTACATTCAGGTCATCAGATGACGCTTCCGAGTCTGGACTACAGCAACTGAAGCAGCCTAGATCATACTACTGCCTCCAGAGGCTTGTACAGTGTGTTCTGTGCATGATGTGTGCATCACTCCATGCCCTTCCCTTCTTACCCTGACGCACCCATCACTCTGGAATAGGCTCAGTCTGGATGTATCAGATCACATGACCACCTTCCATCGCTCCAAAAATCCAATCTTTATGCTCCTTGACAAACTGAAGCCCTTTTCTCATTAGTCTCAATAACAAGTGGTTTTCCTTTGTCCACACAGCATCTAATTTCTTTCTTTCTTTCTTTCTTTCTTTCTTTCTTTCTTTCGTCCTTCTAGTGAAGAATAAGATTCTGTATCGGGCCACCGCCTGCATTAAGATGCAGAAAACTGTACGCATGTGGCTGTGCAGGAGAAAACACAAACCTCGGTAAGAATTCATTACCCAAATACACCCATAGACAGGGATTAAAACTTACAAAATTTATATTTTTGCTTCCAGTGTGTTGACACGGTTTTAAATCCTATTAGCCGGCATCTTATTTAAATCCTTCATTACTAGAAAGGATATTAAGGAAGTGTTGCTTTGTTGGGAAAAGTGGCAAATTGTGGAATTATAGTAATTTAGGGTTTAGCATGGAATAAGGCAAGAAGGGAAATGATTATTTTGCAGAATGAAACTTGAACCTCAAACAGAACTAGAGATCTGAAGGAGCAAGTTACATTTACTTACAAACTTTTAAGTATTTTTGCTGTACATAATGTTTTTTTTTTTTTAATCCTTATTTTTAAACATCTGTATATTCACACGTTGGCTTACTAGTGCCTTGCACCACCTGGGTCTGAGTTCGATTCCCAACGAGTCTGTGAGTGCATGTTTCCTCAGGGTGCTCCGGTTTCCTCCCACAGTCTGAAGACATGCAGATTAGGCTAATTGCCGTTCCCAAATTGTTTGTGGCGTGTGAATAAATACAGTGTATACAGACTGCAGAGATAGAACAGATAGATAGAAATGGATGGATGGAGTCATATATTAGTAAAGGCACACAGTACAATAACTAAACAGTTGGATTAAGAATTTAATCGCCGTAACCTGCAGCTGTGTGCGTTTTTCATCAAGGATGATTAGGACTCCTATAGACACTTTAGGTCTCTTATAGCGAATCATAATCAGAAATAATTAAAATTAGAAAGTACAAAATATCTCTGTCGAACGCCAACTTTCTTTAAAACAGTGTCTCAGATTAAGATTAACTTTATGCCAAGAAGTGGCGTTTAATGAAAGTTAGAGATGGCTACGGCATCCATCAAGTAACTGACGGTGCGTAGGGACCTCCAGCCAAAATCGAAATTGCTCTAATGGACGGATGAGGTTACGGTAATAACGTGGGAATATTAAAACTGTCACGTGTGCAGAATTTAAGTAGTGCCTTTGATGAAGCGAAGTAATTAAACTATTCGGCTATTTTGGAGTCTGCTGGGAGTTAAAGTCATCGGTGCTGAGGTCATCTGTGCCCTGGGATCTTGAATAGAGGTTTGATTAAATTCACAGGTTTTAATGTGTGTGTGTGTGTGTGTGTGTGTGTGTGTGTGTGTGTGTGTGTGTGTGTGTGTGTGTGTGTGTGCGCGCGCGCGCCCACCACAGTGTTGATGGCCTGGTGAAGCTGCGCAGCCTGAAGAAGCGGATTGGCATGCTGAACGAGGCTGTGACTGGCCTTAACGAGAGCAAACCGGAAATGAGCAAACAGATCAAGGACCTGGACACCTCCATTGACGCGCTGATGCGCAAGATTAAGGTAGGGACTTGTCTGTACTCAGACCATTGCTCGGAATTTTAGAGCACTCCACGTGTGGGTATACCGACATTTTCGATATAGAGATACATACATACAGTACATGCGTACTTTATTGATCCTGAAAGAAATTCCAGATGTTGTAGTTGTGATTGCACAATGCATATCTTACATATAGTCAGTAGGTACAGAGTAATGTGAGAACTGACTAAAAGTTACTAGTGCAAAGCTAAGGACAAAAAAACTCATTCAAAGAGGTTGAATTTGTATTATGGCAAGAAAAAAGCAGCTAAGTGAAGAAAAAAACGAGTGGCATCATTACTTTAAGAAATGAAGGTCAGTCAGTCTGAAAAACTGGGAAAACTTTGAACGTGTCCCCAAGTGCAGTCACAAAAAGCATCAAGCGCTACAAAGAAACTGGCTCACATGCGGACCGGCCCAGGAAAGGAAGACCGAGAGTCGCCTCTTCTGCGGAGGATAAGTTCATCCGAGTCACCAGCCTCAGAAATCGCAGGTTAACAGCAGCTCAGATCAGAGAGCAGGTCAATGGCACACAGAGTTCTAGCAGCAGACACGTCTCTAGAACAACTGTTAAGAGGAGACTGTGTGAATCAGGCCTTCATGGTAGAAGATCTGCTAGGAAACCACTGCTAAGGACAGGCAACAAGCAGAAGAGACGCGTTTGGGCTAAAGAACACAATGAACACAATAAAGAAAACGCTTTGAATGAGAAGGTGTGTCCAAACTTTTGGTCTGTACTGTATATGAATAAAGCATATAAATCATAATTAATAGTATTTTTTATTAAATTATAGAGCTTAATGTGATTTTGTTTAATTGAACAGATTCTTGGATTAAATGGTGGAAAAATCTATATATATATAAGACATGCATTACTTTTTTTTTTATTGCAATTGACACAATAATGGAAAATCTGATAAGGAAGACAGATTTTGATGGTGGCCCAGGCTTGTACGGTGACGGACGTGGCAGGGGAGAGCTACACCATGTTGGGATTACATAACAAGAGAAAAATGGAGGAACAATCTTAGGGATTTAAAGGAATCGACAGAGAAGCATGGGGACGAAAATTTTTAAGGTGAGGTACAACCAATGGACGTAAAGTCAAGAATGGAGGGACTTGGATCAAAGAATTGTGGGAGGATTGAAGAGAAAGAAACACATTATGTTTAACAAAAAAAAAAAAATAAATCGAGGAACATTGCGGGAAGTACCAAAAGATTGGAATAGGAATGAAGAATGGAAGAAAATAGACAGTACACGGCACGGGGGGAGATATTAAACCAGAGTGTTGAGGTAGGATCTGACTGATATGAAAGGACTAAGGGATGCAGCGCAAGGAACCAAAGGATATAAAATGATTTGGATGGAATATCTTCTAAAATATATGGGTAGGGAAAGCACATGACTGAGGGATGTGGAAAGAGAAAGAGACTTGGGTATTTTGGATATGGTAGAAATAAATACGAGATAATAAAGGAAGAATTCATGCGTTGAGAGTGTGGATGAAGAACAATGGAGAACTTGAACAATACAAGACCAGTGTAACAATCCTTGATATTAAATGTTTGAGCGACCACACAACCCTTGTACTCGTACCTCCAACAGAACGAACATGTAATTCATTTTTATTCCCTCCAACTTCCTTCCTTTTACACGCTCAGACTGCTGCGGTGATTAAATGGAAGTTGAACCTATAATGGAAAAACGTAGCACTGAGGATCATCAGCCTGTCTAACACCGACTCGAGTCGCTGACCTTGATGAAGTAAAGCATGTGTATAGCATTGCATATAATAAAGCTCGTTGCGTATACATATATTCCCAGTGATCTTAAACATGCCACTATCTGGTTCTGAATCTCGGGGAGATGCTCAGATGATGTCTTGTCAGCTGCTGGTGAATATTAACCAGCTCCGTGGCTCTGTCTCTTTGGCCACTGATTCCATTATTCAAATCAATACCATACAGTGTCACGTTTTAAGCATGATTGACGTCTGCCTGGTAGACCATCACGATTATGTTAAATACTCATACATTTTAATGTGTAGTTAAAGGAGAGAGAGAGAGATAGAGAGAGTACGGAGCTCTCTGAGGATTAGTTTTGAAGCAAGGGAGATTGAAGAAAAGACACCAAGGAGGAAAAAGTTAAGACGTTGAGAGAAGAAGTGAGAGATGAAACATTAAAAGAAGCTTGGAGAGATATGTCTGGGAAGAAGTTCTGCATGACATGGAGAGTGTCGAAGAGAAAAACTGAACGTGATGGGAGGAGAGGAGGAGGCACGAGATCTGAAAGGAAATTCAGGTCAGGAACGGGTAATGTGGAGAAGGAAGACGGCGAGATATGAGGACGAAAACTGAGGGATGGAAACGAAAGGATTATTTGGAAAGCGAGAGCTTGGAGAAAGGAAAGAGAACAAACAGCAGCCATTACATGAATGGAGGGGTTTGAGAGGAAGAGCCGAGGGACGAGGAGAGGAGAAGAATATTTTAGGAAGAACTGAAGGATATGGGAAGATGACCTGGTGGACATGGTAGAAAGACCAGAGGGATATGGAAAGATGTACTGATGGGTGTGAAATCAAAAACTGAAGGCTGTGGAGTGATGAACTGACAGACATAAAAGAAAGAATGTTGGGATATCTTGGAAAGAATGGAGGGATATGGAAAAAAGAATTGATGGATGTGAAAGCAAAAACCGAAGGATATGAGAAGAAGATTTGAGGGACGTAGAAGAAAAAAATGAAGGGATATGGAAAGAAGAACTGATGGATGTACAGTACAGTGGAAGGAAGGAAGAGAGGTGGACATGGTAGGAAGAACAGATGGATATGAAATAAAAGAACTGATGAATGTGAAAGAAAGAACTTAAGTATAGGGGGAAAATAACTGATGGAGACTGGAAGAAAGAATGTAGGGATATGGAAAGAAGGACATGAAATCAGAAACTGAAGGATGTGGAATGATGAACTGATGGACATGAAAGAAAGAATGTTGGGATATCTTGGAAAGAATGGAGGGATATGGAAAGAACAATTGATGGAGGTGAAAGCAAAAACCGAAGGATATGAGAAGGAGAAGGAAGGAAGTGAAAGATGGACATGGTAGGAAGAACTGATGGATATGAAAAGAAGAACTGATTAATGTGAAAGGAAACATTATAGGATGTGGGAAAAAGGATTACTGGATGTAGAAGAAAGAATGTATGGATATGGAAAGAAGAACTTACGGACGTAGAAGGAACGAAGGGAGAGATATGGAAAGAAAAACTGACGGATATGAAAGGAAGACGTGTAGGATTTGGAGAGACGTCATGGATGTAAAAGCAAGAATGGCGCTATACGGTAAGAAGAATAGAAGGTTATGGAATTAAGAACAGACAGATATGGAAGGAATAATGGACATGGATGGGAAAATGCTGATTTGATATTTAGGGAAGAACAAGTATGGAAGGGAGAACTGCAGAATACTGATGGAAAATCTGAAAGAAATTTAACAGTTATAGGAATAACTGTATTTGTAAGAAAGGAAAAAAAGGAAAGAAGAACTGGTGGGCGTGGAAAAAGATACGATGGATATTGAAAGGAAACCTGAGGGAGAAACGGATGTGTGAAGAAAGAACTGAGGAGCATCAGAAGGAAGAATACAAGAATGTGTGGGAAAAACATAGAGACATTGTGAGAAAGCTGATAGGAAGAATTACGTTAGAGGGAAAAAATAATCAGGCAAAGTGAAGGGAAAAACAATTTGTGCAAAAGAGGTACAGTACTGTATAATTGAGGGAGATTTAAAGAAAAGAGTGTGAATGAATGTTAAAGTTAACACTTTTATAAGAGTTTGTCTCTCTTCTTTTGTTCCGCTTAGGGCACCGTGATGAGCCGCGTGGACATGGATCACGAGCATCAAGCGCTGGTGACGCGCTCCGAGCACCTCCTCGGTGCCATGCAGAAACAGAAGCAGGAGGAGGAGGAGCGCAAGAGGCTGCGCCGCATCCAGGAGGAGATGGATAAGGAGAAGAAGCGGATGGAGGAAGAGGAGAGACTCCGCAAGCAAGCAGAGGAAGACAGGCGCCTGTAAGACAGCGCTTAAAAAGGAATTTAAAAGTGATAAATGTATAGAATAAATTAAAGGCGGGGAAACAGATAGAGAAATGAAGGGAAGATATAAGGACGTATGGTACAAATGAAGGTGAGTGGAACAAAGGAATGCAGGGATGCAAAGGAGCAAAGATGGAAGTAAGGAGGATGGAAAGAAGTGACGAAGGAAGGAAGGAATGTCAACAGAAGAAGGTAGGAAGAGAAACAAAGAGAATGTAGAAAGGAAGAACTTACAGTAGGGACATGAAAAGAAGAACTGATGGACGTGAAATCAAAAACTGAAGGATGTGGAATGATGAACTGATGGATGTAGAAGAAAGAAAGGAAGAAAGTGGAAACAAGGAAGAAGGAAAAGAAGGACTGAAGGAAGAAAGGGGGAAGGAAATGAAGATAAAGAAATATGGGGAAATGGCATAAATGAAAGACTAAATAAATAAAGGATGAAAATCAAAGATAAGAAGGAAGGAAAGAATGTAATAAGTGGCGAGGAAAAAAGAAGGAGCAAATATGGAAGTAAGGAGGGGTAAAAGAATAAAGGAAGAAAAGAATGACAAAGAAAAAAGGAGAAATTATGGCAGTAAAGGTTAATGGTCCGAAACTATTGCAAGGTAATATTTAATAAAGGAGAAAAAGAATAAAGTAAAAAGGATGCAATAATTAAAGATAGGGTGAATAAGAAAAAAAAAAAGTAAGGAAGAGGAAATGAGGAAAATGCATGTGTAAGACGTAATGGAATAACGAGGGAAGAAAGGAAGCAATGTAGGAAGTGGAGAAGGAAGAAGATGAAATTTTGTAAAGGAAGCATAAAGAAAGAAGTAAAGATGATGGAAATGGGAAAAGGTGATAAAAGTTAAAGCATAAAGGAAGGAAATATTAGCAAAGTAAAAAAAAGTAGGACGGAAGGAGTCGAAAAAAGAAAGCAGATGAGAATGAAGAAAAGAATGAAGGAATAAGAGAGAAAGGAAACAAACATAAAGGAAATGGGACGTGGTGGAGCGAAGGACAAGGTCAAATTTAATTTAAAAAAATGAAGGAAAGACAAAGAAGTGTAGAAGAGAGGAGATATGTGATGGAAGAGTGAACAGAAAAGCAGTGATGAAAGTCAGGTAAATGAGTGTGAAAGAAAGAGAGTGAAAAAAGAAGAAAGGAATGACAATGTAGAGTTTGAGAAAAGAGCGGAAAAAAGAACGAATGATGGAAAGATAAAGGGGGAAGGAAACATCAGAATGAAAGATCAGAAAGGTGCGATGATGAACGAGGGAAGGAAAGAAAGAAGATGGTAGTGGAGATTAAGGGAAGATATAACAGAGGAGGATAAGGAGATGGACTTGGAGAGAGACTTAAAAGTACTTGGTGGGAAACTTGGAGAGAGACTTGATAGACTTGGTGGGAAAAGGAAAACTGAGATGGGTCAGGAAGTGTGGGAAAAGGAGATGGACTGATGAGCAGGAAGAGCAAGTGCTTACCGTAGCTCTCAGAATGGACAGAGAGATGTATTAGATAGAGACAAAGACACTGCGACTTTGCATGGCTTCTGTCCAAACCTCGTCCTTCTCACAGACTCTATGCGTCTCTGAATGGCAGGCGTTTGAGATGAAGCCAAGCAGCGTGTCCCGCCTCAGGGCCGTGCCCGATCTCTTAGTAGCGCCCTCCTTCTACAGCGAAGGGCGCAGCGGAGGAGCGTACAGTAAACGACACAGTGATCGAGCGAACGGAGACGAAGCGCAGCCGCATGACGAGTTATTGATCAGTCTTTCTCTCCTTTTAATTTCATTATCAGGTCAACTAGATATGTAATATAAATAGTCCTCCCATACACGGTAGCTGTGAAAAAGTTTACACGCCCCCAGTTAAAATGAATGCATTATTTTTTTTTTTTTAACAGAAAAGAAATATCTAATGAATCATATCAGATTAGCAACATTTCCGGTGAAGAAAAAGAAACATCACCACCACAATAATCTTGTTGCATAAGTATATACACCCCTAAAGAATACATTATTAAAGCTTGTTATACACGACATATTTTTTATGACACATACCCTTATTTTTATTTTTTTATTTTTTTATGTCATGATTTGCCAAATATATTTCCACCAAACATTTCTCAAGTCAGAATCTTCTGTGCGAGGTCTTTGAGCCATTCCACAGATTTAAAATAGGATTTAGGTCTGGATTCTGAAGCCATTCCTTTGCTGACTTGTTGTGCTGGAAGGTTTTCTTCACCTTCACCAAGTTTTCTTTCACCTTCAGCTTTCTATCGAGGGGCTTTAAGGTTTTATGCTAAAAAAAATCGATTGGCATTCGGAGTAACCCATCATTCCATGGGGCTTGACCTGAGCTCCAATCTCAGGACAAGAGCTGACCAACAACAATGATGCCGCCACCACCATGCTTCAAAGCTAAATATCAGTCTACCTAAATATATTTGCTGTATTTGGGATTTCTCGAAATATTTGATATACAAGAGTTCCAATGTGATTGTTTAATTCTGAGCACAGTCACATGACCCATTATAAAAGCATGTGCACTCCTATGCAGCCAGGACGTTGTATATATAATTATTTTCGTCTCTTTCGTTTTTTTTTCTTTCTCCGTACACTTTTATTCCCCACTGTTTTCAGAGAGATAACCTTCTGTTCCTTATATACAGGAAAGCGGAAATGGAGTTGAAAAGGAAGCAGGAGGAAGAAGAAAGGAAAAGGAGAGAGGAAGAAGAGAGAAGATTGCAGGTGGGTTTTTCTTCCAAAGCCATTCTGTTTTTTTTTTTTTTCCTTTTCATCCATTACTCTGGCTCGTTTAATGACTGTAGTTTAAAAAATATATATTCAAGAGGAGGATGGAAGGAATGAAAGTAAGTAAAGGAAAGAAAAAGAGAAGGTAAAGGAAGAGATTGGAGAGTACAAAAGGATAAGAAAATGAGAAGCAGAAGAAGAAAGTGGAGTACAGAAGGACTGGATGGAGTGGAAAGGAAGATGAAGAGGAAGGAAGGAGCAGAAGGAACTAATGAAAGAAAAGCATAAGGTGGAGAGGAAGGCAGGAAAAAATATGGAGGAAGATGGGAGTGGATGGAAATAAGAAGAGGGAAGAATGAAGTAGAGTTTAGAGAGGAATGAGGGAGTATAAGAATATATTGAGGAAGAAAAAGTAGAAAGGGAGATGAATGAACAGAAGGAAGGAATATAACAGAGGAAGGTAAGTCATATGGAAAGGATATAATGAGGAAGTGAAAAGTAGGGTAAAATAAAAAAATTATTACTTGGATGGTGAAAGGAAAGAGGGACACAGTAAAGGAGGCAAGAAAAAAGGAAGAAAATTTGAAAAATATAAACGATGATGAAAGTCCTGTAAAAAAAAAAAACTAATGTGTAAAGAGTAAGAATTAAAATTCTAAAAGTAAAAATAAAAATATAACCTATTCTCTCTCTCTCGCGTCTCACTTCCTCACAACTCTGCCCGTGTCTACCTTCATGTTTCGCTATGTCTGTTTCTTTCTCTCTCCTGCTTTCTAACTGTCTCTCTGACTGTCTGTCTCACTTTGTGCATGTCTCTCTCTATTTAAGTTGTTTAGGAGACTGTCTGTCTCTGCTTCTGTCAGTCTGTCCATCTCTCTCCCTCACTTTCTTTTTGCTCTCTTATTGTCTCTCTCTCTCTCTCTTTCCCTCCCCCTTCTTTCTGTCTTTCTCTCTTTCTGTCTGTATCGTAAAGCGATCTGCAGGATAAATGGTGTCTGAGGCTACTTGAGTCTGTCTGATCCGACTTCTGTCCTGAGGCACTGCGCCTGCGGCATCTGTATATTTCTCTAGTTTTCTCTCTCCCCCTTATTCTTACTCACCCTTTTTTGTCTCTCTATACCAAAAGCAGTTTCCTATTTTATACACACACACACACACACACACACACACACACACACACACACACACACACACACACACACACATCTTCACCTCCTGCCTGAGCAGAGCTGTTGCAAATCACAAGTTCTCACCTCAGGAACGCTCTGAACACTTCCTCCCTGTCACCCTTTGTCTTCAGACATTAAATCTTATTCTTTTGCATACTTTTAGACGGGTGGATTAAACACTCTGTGATAGGGAAGCACTTTGAGGAGTTGAGAAGGACAAGCGCAGGGGTGTGTGTTTATTTATAGGATTTACAGGATTTATAGTAGGATAGAGACAGAGAAATGGACAAATAAGCTGGAAGCCATTTAGCGATTCCCAGAGACTCGGGATTTACAGTTGTGCTCAGAAGTTGTGGTTCAAGTTTCAAGGATCTGGCCGATAATTTAAGATCGTGCTGACGCATTCTGAGGTAGTCGTTGTCTTTCTCCTCTACTTTATGCAATGCACCAGTTCCACTAGCAGCTCCAAAACACCTCCACTACCATCATAACCATCCTCACGACCTCTACCATCATAACCATCCTCACGACCTCTACCATCACCACCCTCACAATCACCTCCACCATAATCACCTCCACCACAATCACCTCCACCATAATCACCACCTCCACAACCACCTCCATAATCACCACCTCCACAACCACCTCCATAGTCACCACCACCACAACCACCTCCTTAATCACCAACTCCACAGTCACCTCCACTATAATCACCACTTCCACAATCACCTCCACCCTAATCACCACCGCCACAACCACCTCCTTAATCACCAACTCCACAATCACCTCCACTATAATCACAACCCCCACAATCACCTCCACCATACTCACCTCCATCACAATCACCTGCACCATAATCACCACCTCCACAATCACCTGCAACATAATCACCACCTCCACAATCACCTGCACCATAATCACCACCTCCATAGTCACCACCGCCACAACCACCTCCTTAATCACCAACTCCACAATCACCTCCACTATAATCACCACCCCCACAATCACCTCCACCATAATCACCACCGCCACAACCACCTCCTTAATCACCAACTCCACAATCACCTCCACTATAATCACAACCCCCACAATCACCTCCACCATAATCACCTCCATCACAATCACCTCCACTATAATCACCACCCCCAAAATCACCTCCACCATAATCACCACCGCCACAACCACCTCCTTAATCACCAACTCCACAATCACCTCCACTATAATCACAACCCCCACAATCACCTCCACCATACTCACCTCCATCACAATCACCTGCACCATAATCACCACCTCCACAACCACCTCCACAACCACCTCCATAGTCACCACCGCCACAACCACCTCCTTAATCACCAACTCCACAATCACCTCCACTATAATCACTACCCCCACAATCACCTCCACCATAATCACCACCGCCACAACCACCTCCTTAATCACCAACGCCACAATCACCTCCACTATAATCACCACCCCCACAATCACCTCCACCATAATCACCACCGCCACAACCACCTCCTTAATCACCAACACCACAATCACCTCCACCATAATCACTTCCATCACAATCACCTCCACTATAATCACCACCCCCACAATCACCTCCACCATAATCACCACCGCCACAACCACCTCCTTAATCACCAACTCCACAATCACCTCCACTATAATCACAACCCCCACAATCACCTCCACCATAATCACCTCCATCACAATCACCTGCACCATAATCACCACCTCCACAATGACCTGCAACATAATCACCACCTCCACAATCACCTGCAACATAATCACCACTTCCACAATCACCTGCACCATAATCACCACCTCCACAATCACCTGCACCACAATCACCTCCACCATAATCATCTCCACCACACCCACCTCTAAAATCACATCCACCATAATCAAAACTTCCACAATAATCACCTCCACAATCACCTGCACCATAATCACCTCCACCACACCCACCTCAAAAATCACTTCCATCATAATCACATACACCATAATCACAACTTCCACAATAATCACCTCCACAATCACCACCTCAGTCACCTCCACCATAATCACCTCCACCACATTCACCTCCAAAATCGCCTCCACCATAATGATAACCTCCACCATAATGACCATGTGCACCATAATCACCTCCACCATAATCACCTCCACCATAATCATCATCTCCACTGCCTCCTCTGCTACCACCATATCCACCTCTACCACAATCACCACCTCCACAATAACCTCCACAATCACCTCCACCATAATCACCACCTCCACTGCCTCCTGTGCTACCACCACATCCACCACCACCCCAACCCCCAACACCACCTCCACCATGACCACCTATCCTATGACCACCATCACCACCATGACCAGATCCACCACCACCCCATCCCCCACCACCACATCCACCATCACTAGACTTTTTCTGCTTTTTCAGCTGCAAATTTTAGTCACTGCAAAAGTTGTCAATTTTGGAGTGCAGGCTTCTTGTACCTGCTTAAAGGTTAGACAGCGACACTGGTGTTCCAGCAGCTTCCAGTTAATGAACTGGTTAGATCTTAAAAACATCAAATAAGGTCAAGGTCACAGAAGTTTTTTCCCCCTTTCATAGCTTCCTTAATATTTAAATATTATTTATATTTATTTGAGGCATACAAACTAGGGCATTGGTGACTCAAACCAAGCCACTGGAAGCAGGGCATCCTTAGTATCGGTCCCAAGCCAGGATAAAAAAGGAAGGCTTGGACCAGGAATAGGCATAAAAACCCATGCCAATGCTGATAACAGGAGCAGCTGAAAGAACAACATTTGAGACATACAAATGAATAACAATACTATCTCTCCCATGTGTTATTCTGAAGCGAAGCTAATGGTTGATATGTGTCCTAGCATGAAGTCTGGTGAAATGATGAAAAGTGACTATTGAAGGTTTTTGAACCCCTACATTAAGGCATCTTTGATTAATGCTAGGAAGTGTAATCATTCGCACTCTAACGATCATCTAAATGAGAACTTCTACGTGCATTGCGAGCTGAGTATCTTTTGGATCATTTTCATTTCTTAGAAAGACTTCGGATGAATTTAGCCTTTGTATCACTCCGGATCAATTATAGGTAAATGATTGTAACTGCAATGACCATGAGTCAGCGCTTTGCATTTTAGGCTTTTAAATCGAGTATGCTTTTTTTCCCCCACCTTTTTTTGAACTGTATTCTTTTCCTGGGCGTTGATACTTTACTAGGGAGTGTTAGACATTCAGTAAGTCTCCTATATGCACACATTAGAGTTACAAACGTTCGCAGATGCGAACAAGCGTTTGCGCATGTTCAGTTGCTGGAGTTAGATAACATGTCCGGCGTACATCATCACATGCGTGCAGTGTGCATCCCAGAATGCCTGAAAACAAGCATCCAAGCAGTTGCTTATGAAAATAATTGAGAGAATGGAGCGAGGTGAAAAGATTTTTCAGACATTATTTTATTTTAACATGAATCGTTCAGCCATCGGCACGATTCTAAAGAACAAGGACGAGATCATAGAACATGTTGGATTTATACTGTGTATATCCAATTGTGTTAGTATCCTAGACAATGTTTGTTAGACTTGTGAACAAATTGGACTTACAAACGAGCTTTTAGAATAGAACTCGTTCGTATGTTGGGGACTGTATAACCGACTGACTGGAATACTCCATAAAACAAATATATACTGTATATATATAGTATACAAAATTTATGAATCTTGGATGAATTTGCTGAAACCTGGCAACCCTTCTAATAAACCTTTTCTGCAAGAACTATTTATACCGTGTATGTGTGTATATATATAATTGTTGCAGAAAATGTTTATTAGAAGGGTTTCAGAAAAATCATCCAATAAACAAATTTACAAATAGATTTGCACCCTGATGCAAGGTGGTTGTGAATGTTAATAGCCAGATGTAAATGGATACAAAAATGGACATGGACAGATAGCAACAGCACAGGCCATTGGATCAGGTCTTTATTTTACAGTGCAATGGAAATATGTAGAAAAGTTCTCCTAGAGCTCAGAGCTGAGGCATGAGAGAGGTGGGGTGGTGCGTGGCAGAGAACCGAGGATGATTGTTTTTTTTTTTTCCAGCTTGGAAGGTCACCCTGTCTAAAGTTCGGCCATAGACTTTCTGAAAATATAATAAGACGTCCACTCGTTCATTCTTTCACACACTCCTTACCTCATCCATTTTTTCCCCTTAATTGGTGTAGTCAGGATAATTTATGAACCAAGCATTTAAGGTAGAGTGGAGTTATGTCTCACGCTCTCTCTCTCTCGCTCTTTCACTCTTGCTCACCATCTTACGCTCTCTTTCTCTTACTCACTCACACACATGGATGATGATGATGATGATGATGATGATGATGATGATATGTTGTGCATCTGCGCGATGACATTAGTTATTATGTAGCTTCCTCCCATGAGTTATGCGTCCCTGGACAGCCGAGTCAGATGGGAATGTCTCTCCGAGTTTGATAAATCTACAGCTGCTGCAGTTCATTTTTCAGCAGAACGAACAGGAGCTGTATGATGAGGAACACACCACCCCATACAATCTCAGCCCTTTTATAGCCTGCGGCAAACTTTCAGAAGTTTCTGAGCTCTCGCATCCTGTCGCGCTTGTTTTTTGTTTTTTTTTTTGCTCTCCAGCATCCCACATACAGTAGAAACTCCCGGTGAGGGCTGCATATTGTCCGAACGTAGCAACTGGCGTGCTTGGCAACCTTATGGTTTGTGGTACCGTAGAAGTCGTACAGCCACAAAGTTTTATGAAACGTTACAACTTGTCAGGTCCCTAAAGGTGAAGGAAATGTAAAGGTACATAGTGCCTTAGATTTATGTGCTGTTAAATACTGACTGCCGACTGGTCGCAAGGTGTGACTGTAGATCCAGCTGCAGGGTTTATACGAGAGGAGTTCAAGAGCAAACTGGGACTTTTGATTGTGCAGAATAACAGAATAACACTCCTTTTATTTATGATGCACTTGTCCCAGTGTCTCACTAGTGCTTGAATTCCATCAAGGTAGAAAGCTTTCTCAATACGCCAGACCATAATCACGACTGCCTGCTTCACTTCCTTCACTTCACTGGCCTCCCAGGAACTCACTTGGCAGAGGTTAGGCCTGTTCAGGGGACTGTGGGAATAACTCTGAGCTGAGTTATAACTCTGACACCTCGGCTGGGATCATCATTCACGGATGTACGGACTTCTTTAAAATGTTTGCAAGGTTCAACCCTGGAAGAGGCTTTAGGATGGATGGCCTTTCTGTTTTCATACACATAAAACTTGCTTTTCTTGTCCTATAACAAAAAGAGAGGGGGGGGGGGGGAAACAGAGTGCGGTTGATGATGCTGTAAATGACTCTTTAAACTTGCTACAGTGTACCCTAAGTTTATGAACAGGAATAAAATGATGATGTTCATGCTGTTATTGAAAGCTTATTATTTTTAGGAGTATTTTAATATTACAGCCTGTGGCAGCATGTTGTGATATTCTTTACGGACTGTGCATTTGTACTGTAGGAGGACATGGAGCGGCAGCTACAGGCCGAACAAGAGGAAGAAGTGGCCCGGAAGGCCATACTCGAGCAGGAGAGGCGGGACCGAGAGCTGGCCCTGCGAATCGCTCAAAACGAGACGGAGCTCATACCTGAGGACACGGGAGATGGCGGACTACGCAGGTATACACACACACACACACACGCGCGCACACACACACACACACACACGCGCACACGCTTTTACTTTACTGAGAAAATTAACAAAATTGAGAAGGTTATATGTAATAATAACCTTTCTTATGGTTACAGAGTGCTGAGCAAAATCTGTTATTTTAATTAAAAGCAACAAACCAAAAACTAATATTGTTGAACATGTACAAAGAGTGTTTAAATGAAAGAGACGAGAGGCCACGGTCATAATCGTTTTTAGTTTAAGATTGCTGAAAGTGGGATACGTGTACAGTAGGTTATTGCATTCTTTAACCTTTTTATGCATATTTTTCTTTTAGAGTTTCTCCTGGTATTTACATGAAATAGTCTGATGTATGAATAAAAATGTAATTTCTGACTAATTAGTATAAATTTCTGACGAAAAATTTAATGGATTGGTCATGAGGCAAAAAGGGTCAAATGTGTGTGTGCTTATTAGACTTGTATACATATGCATTTATATCTGTATATATACATATTTATATATGTGGATTTATATTTGATGTTTGATAAATTCCTGTCAAGGAAAAAACCGCATGGCTGCATGAAACTGAAGTGAGTCTGTTACAGGGAATACCTTCCGTCTATCTCATTATGGTCAGCTTGTACATTGTGTATTTTCTCAAAGTCAACACTTCTAGCCGTGAACAGGATCACGCTTGTCCTCAGGAGCTCGCTGGTGCGAACGGGCTGTCGTCTCCCCGAAGAGCTTCTCCTGAAACAGTGTTTTAACCCCTTCTTCCTCTTCTCCCCCCCCCCCATTCCTTCCTCTCAGTAATGGCAGCTTCCCATCATCTCCTGAGAGAGCAGCGTAAGACAAACACCCTTCGACTCGACCTGATCTGTCCTTAATCTGACCTAATAAATCCCATTTCCCAGCATGCGTCACCAATCTGTTCATCAAGCACGCCTGTGAGATTCTTCTCGCTAACGCATGTCTATTAACATCGCGGATGTTTACTTGTCAAACATCATCTTGATTCTAATTCCAACAGATTTGTTTGAGATTTCACTTTTCCTTTGCGTTAATAGCAAAGAAACAAAAATCTGGTTCTTCCGCGGAGAAGCAATCAATCTTCTCCCAGCTCGGTCAGATTCTCTCCGTCGAGGCTTTTCTACAGTATTTAACCATGTTTTCTGTTTCTCGCAGAGTTCCTGCGCAGCAAAAACTCCGAGGTTTGACCATGTAGGTTACGAGCTCATTGTATTATTTATCTCTTCTGTCCGTCTGTAGCTTCAATATGATCCGGTGTAAATACACAAAACTTGAGTGCGCTGGAAGCCAGATTGCACTAGTATGCAGTGTTAGCACACACACACATGCTCACACTCACACTGTAGCATCTGCCAGACAAGATATCATGTAGGATCGTACAGAGACACATTGCTCTGCAGAACAGAGCTTCACACAACCTTACGGAACATAAGGAACACACACACTCGCGCGCACACACATTAGCATAAAGCAGGCTTCTCCAGAGCACAGCATTATACAGTACATGTTCTCACACACGCATACACTACAACACAGTAATTCCTTTTTTGTTGCTGTTGTTGTGGATTTGGCTAAATTGTACATTTATTACAGTGTTGGTTGGTTGGTTGGCTATAAGCGGTACATTTGTTATGCATTTATACACTTAGTTAGGTAGGTAGGTACATTAGTTATTTAGTTAATCTTTATTGTTCACATGCAAAACTGTTCTGCTCCCGATGTTTGAGTAAACCGTACATTTATTATGTGTTTCATTCAGCTAGTTAGTTACGTACTTGGTTAGTTTACTTGTTTAGTTTTTTTTACGTTACAAGCAGAACTTTTTTTTGCTGTCGGCAGTTGGCGGAATTGTACATTTAGGATACAGCGGTTTGTTTAGCTAGTTAGCTAGTGAGCTGTTTTTTACTAAACTGTACATTTACATGTTTGTACAGTTAGTTAGCTAGGTTGTTAATTTGTTAAGTAATCCATAAGTTAGTTGTGTAAGTAAGTTTTTTTTTTTTTTTTTTTACATGAACAACTGTTTTCTGTTGTTCATATTTGGCAAAATTGTATGTTTATTACACATTCATTTAGTTGGTTAGTTGACTTTTTTTCTACTGTTGATATTTGGCTAAATTGTATATTAATTACACGATTATTCAGTTATTTAGATAATTAGTTAATATATATATATAGTTGTTGCAGAAAATGTTTATTAGAAGGATTTCAGAAAAATCATCCAGTAAACAGAAATTTACAAATAGATTTGCACCCTGATGCAAGGTGGTTGTGAATGTTAATAGCCAGATGTAAATGGATACAAAAAAGGACATGGACAGATTGTCAGGACATGGACAGGACATGGACACATTGGATCAGGTCTTTATTTTACAGTGCAACGGAAATATGTAGAAAAGTTCTCCTAGAGCTCAGAGCCTGAGGCATGAGAGAGGTGGGGTGGTGCGTGGCAGAGAACCGAGGGTAGACTTTTTTCTACTGTTGATATTTGGTTAAATTGAATATTAATTACACGATTATTCAGTTATTTAGATCATTAGTTGTAATCGTCCTCCTTTCTTGTAAATTGTTACTCCTATTCTGGCCTTTACTCATTTACTGTTTAATTAAAAATTTCTGTAAAAATCGTAAGTGTTTCAAAAGTTCCAAAAAAGAGTATAAAATATTTTAACAATCTAAAATTATACAAGTTCAAAATACATTAGATGAAAAAAAAATCCTTATGAAATACTTATGAAAATTCTAAAAGCCCTGAGAGTTGACTTTCATACAATGCATTGTTCACAATGGTAGCGTGTGACATCACAAAGGAATTCAATGATAATTTGTTAAAATACTTTCTATGACATTTAGTTATCATTTCAGTGCTTTGGGCCTTGCCTTTTATGGAGTTTTGTGGGCGTCACCAAATGCAAATAAGCAGTCCCATACAGTATACTGTACATGCATAGGATTTTAGATGAGCACAAATAAACTTTGTGTTTCTGAAACTTTTTGTACTATATGGTTTGGTTTAGGGTTTAGGTTTTGCAAACATTTACACACGCCACAGTAAAAATGTGAAAAATGGATAAATTATAAGGAACAAAAGGATTAAAAGCTTCTCTAACCTTTGCATAACCGTCCAAATTGTTAGGGTTAGAATTACTAACAAAGCTTGACCCATCTCAATTATCTTAATGACGCACAGGATCGTAATTCTACATCAGACTTTTAAGGTTAATCTCGACACACACACAGTACGAACACACGCACACTCTGAAGGGTAGCACCACTGCGCACTCCAGTGTCTGTTTGACTAATGTGCTGTATCATAATTAATATAGGATTACACTTACATAGCTGTAGACCTTCAGACCTGCTAACACTGCGTGACTGGTGAGGTGTAGCGCCCTCTCTCTCTCTCTCTCTCTCTCTCGCTCTCTCTCTCAGACCTTTGCTCGCTTGGATAAGGCCATCACTTCTTCATAAATAAAAGAACAGGATTAGGGAGTGATGAATGTAGAGGCACACTCTTCAGCACACTCACACAGCGCTGCTCGTCTTACTGTACGCCCGTGCTAGAAGTTTAAGAGAACGAGAACTGCGTTGTCCGTCAGAGGAATGTGACACTCGTTCAGAAACAATGTTTCGTTCCAAAATACATATGAATGCTCGTTAAAACTGATTATTTTCAAAAAGAAATTGTTCTTTGGAGTATAGGTAAGTTACACTTAAAAAAAAAAAAAAAAAAAAAAAGGCCACTGTTTATGGGTTAATGTATCGATTTGGGACATTAGCGACTCAATAGTAGGTCTCTCGCCTGCCAAGCGAAGCCCAAATGCCCAAACCACAGCCATTGCTTGCAATGCCGCTCCCAAGCCTGGATAAAATACGAGGGTTCTTCTCAGGAAGGGCTTCCAGCGTAAAAACCTGTGCCAAGTGGCGCGGATCGGCCGGTCCGCTGTGGCGACCCCTTAACAGGAGCAGCCGAAAGACTAACAACATTTTAAAAAATCTGTCTAAGGAATAAAGTAACTGACAGATGTGGGTAGTAACGAGTTACGTTTACTCCGTTATATTTACATTTGAAAAAAATGTACTTCTATGAGTACCGTACTTTTTACTTTTTACCTGATTAGATTTGAAAAGAAGAAACGCTACTCTTACTCCGCTACATTCGGCTCCACTCGACTCGTTACTTTTCTAACCGTTTATTCAACACTTTAGATATCTTTTATTTTTGCCAGAGAAATGCAGCCGGTGGATCTACAGAACCACATGACGGTGTTCCACCAATCAGACGTAGCAACGATAATCACATGACTCCGTTTGACCAATTAGCTGCAATAAGAAGCACCACAGGTAGTCACATGATCACACAGAAACCCTGCATATAGCAGGGGGGGAAAAAAGTCTTTAGCCATGGTAGACAGCGAAGGAAACATGGCGCACTTAGTTTAGATGTTTTATTTAAAATATATAATTAGCAAATAAACTAGAGGCTACAAAATATAAGTTTCCTACATTCCTTCTGCTGGGCACAGTTTATGTTAAAGTGAGACTCTTGTACATGCTGTATGTTCTAATGTTATTTTCTGCTGAGTCATTCGCAGGGCGACTAGTTACATTGTTCACACGTACATATGTTACCTACAGTAGGGATTTATTCCAAAAATGTTATGAAAAAAGTGAGATTAGGACATTTGTGTTTCTTCTTCTTAAATTTGTTGTTATGTAGAGATATTTATTTTATTTTATTTATTTTATTATTTGGAAATGTCAGAATTTGTATGTTGTTTTAAAAAAAAAACGGACATTACGATGAAACAATTACTCAGCACTTGACGAAACACTTTTTTTTTCTCTCTTACTTGAGTAATATTGTGGACGACTACTTTTTACTTCCACTTGAGTAATATTATTTTGAAGTACATCTACACTCAACACTCAAGCTAATGATGGATTAATAGCAAAATTTCACACTTCGATATTCAAAGGAAGAAAGTAAGAATATTCAGAAAGGCAGGTTATTAGTTATGAACGTAAGCAAGATTTTTAAATAATAATAATTAAAAAAAATAGGATCTGGTTAACATTTGGTTAATAGTTGTGTCCTTTTAACTCTTTAACTATTTTGTACCAATTGTTTTGTTTGCAGCATCAATAACTGTTTAAAAATGTTCAGAGTCAGACATACAGTACAATTGTATAATTGTTATGGATACCCAGTTAGACCCCCTGAATTAGATGATGTACAGTATACACACATGAGTATAACTAATGAATGATATTCTAACCTGTGTACATGTGTGTCACGCAATACAGGGAAGAAATGGCCCAGGAAATGTCCGAGCTTCTGGCTAGGTGGGTCGAGAGCCGCTCAGTTCGCCTCAGTCGACTCTCATCTCGTCGATCGACAAGAATCGGGAGTTGATTAGTTCAGAAATGATTCAGAAATTAATTCCAATCGAGCGCTTGATGCTTGATGCAATGAGTGAATGAATACATTGATGAAGTAATCGATCGACCTGTTTGTCGTGCTTGATTAAACAGTGTTGTGATACCTGGGGAAGGAATGGAACTGTGCTTCATTTGCATGTTATAATTATTCACAGTGAGTCCTTTCCCATTAGTATGACTTACCGATTCCTTCTAGATAATCAAATCGCCTGCATGTTATTGTTATGTCTTTTTAATTATTATCTATGATTTATTATATCATCCTGATCACTGAATTTGACAGACAGGTCATGTTGTTACAGAATATAAATGAATGACTGGGATCATATGTAACATACTGTAAAGCGGAGTCATACTCTCACCGCCGCAGAGTTGTTCATCTTCAACACTTTCTCAATCTAGCCGGTCAGAATCAGGAAATCGAACTTGATATTTCACGATCATATTACACCATAAATAAATAAAAATAAATAAATAAATAAATAAATAAAATCTCTTCATGCTTAGTTGTCTCCTTCACTTCCCCTGAAAAGAAGAAGAGGAGGAAGAAGCGCACCGTATTGATTCTCGGGGTGTCCGTAATGACAGAGCTCTACTATTTCCTGCCTCGCTGTGCCAGGGAGCTGAAAGTAGATAGTTCTCAGCCTGTTTAGAGATACAGTGACTGGATGACATTAACAAGTCGGCTGCTGCGTTAATCCCCTGAGCTAAAAGGCTTCGGTGGGCTGCCAGTAAAGTCTGGCGCAGGAACAGCCAGGGCATGGAGGTGTGCCAGGGCACCGTCTCCTCTCTTTCTTACACGCCTCAAGTTTAACAGATCTTTAAATAGCCATTAAAGTGTGAGGCCCAGCTCACCGAGCGGCAGATGTGATCCTGCGGAGCGTTTAGAGGCCGGCCGGCCTGCCGGGCGGGTGTAGGCGGATGCTGCGAGCCTATCATTTAAAGGTGTAAGAGGTAGAGAGGAAGGTGAGACCCGATCAAGCCAGGAAGTTTAAAGTGTGTCTCCTGCATGCTGCATCCTTTCTGTGCTGCAAATAATAATAATAATAATAATAATAATAATAATACTATAATCATCACCCCTACTGTATGTTTTACACCTCACCCTGTTAGATACCAGCCTAATTGATCCTCACTAACCTTTTGTTCTTTCCTCTAGCTTTACCTACATCCCCAGTGACCGTTCTTTATCAGTAGGAAACCTGTTCGAAGTGCTGTTTCTAAACTCACTGTGCTCTTTTTCTCGTCCTCTCTTACTCGTGGTGGTGATGCCAGAGGTCGGCAATCGCAAACCACGAAGGCTGCAGTCAGCACCACCAAGAAACACGATCTTAGCAAGTGGAAGTACGCCGAGCTCCGAGACGCCATCAACACCTCCTGCGGTAAGACATTTTGACATTTCTCCCTCGGACCATGATATTAGCTCCTTAATTAGGAGATTTTGTTGTTTGTCCAGAAATGATAGCTAATACTCAAGTGGAAGTTTTATTCTAAACGAGCACAGTCGGCCCAAGATCTCGGCCTCTATGCAAAGGATATTTGGAGATCTGTTCGACTCTGTGAATCGAGTCTTTATGGACTCGGCGTGAATCTGATCCGAAAATTTAACATAAACGTAGCGTTTAATATGAATCGACTCACTGCAGTGCGCACCCCTGTATATCCCTATCCTAACTCCTTTTTCTTCTTCTTCTCCTCTTTCCTTTTTTTACCACCTCGCTCCTCATTGCCTCTCTCATCTGCTTCTCCTGAAAGATATCGAGCTGTTGGAGGCATGCCGGGAGGAGTTCCACCGCAGGCTGAAGGTCTACCATGCCTGGAAATCGAAGAACAAGAAACGCAACGCCGAGACCGAGCAGAGGACTCCTAAATCCGTCACGGATTATGGTGAGAGCCGTGAGAGTACACACTGCATACAAAGTATGGATAAAAAATGGATACAAAGGTCACAATCGTTATGGCTCATGAAAAGTACGTTGGTTTGGAGGTACAAAAAAGCAAATGTTGATAAATCATCATAAAGGTTTTTAAACTTAAACAATGGGTCTAAAACGACGGGCGACATCCGATTCTGAAAAATTAAGCCAAGTACCAAAATGTGCAGTTCCTTGAATGTCCACTGGGAGCAGGCTCCAAAAGCGAGTCAATCCCCATACAGCTCAGAAAAACAGTTTTGGTCTTCATTGCCAAATTCATGACAACTGTACGGAGGATGTATCGGTTAAAATTATGTCAAGCAATAAAATCGTACGTAATTAGAGGCGTGGCCGATTTGAGTGACCGCTATATTGCAGGTGTCAAACCGCCGCATCACCTTATATAACCAGTTACCTGGAATCGTTGTAGTTTAAGTTGATATAAGAAGTGTAGGAGTTGGCACAGGACGACGTGTAGGGTACGGATGATGAAACGTAACCTTAAGATATAATGTCATTTTAGCTAAGCTAGCCAGCTTGTGGTCACTTAGTTAAGTAGGCGTGTTCCAACCAACAGCCAGGTTCTGTTTGCTCCACCCATATTCCCATTTATGGTATTAACCGGAATGAAGGCATTATGGCTCCCACCGGCATGGCACGACCATAGCGCCAACTTTTGAGCTCTTCAGAAAACCAACGGGTGATGTTTTTTCATGCAGTCTGTGGTCCATAATGGACTAAGGATGTCACTAGGTGACTTTTTTATATTATTAGTATTATACTTATTTATATATAGATGTGCTAAATTATAAATCTGTGCATCATCTTACACTATTTTAAAAGAACACACATAAACTTAAAAAAAAAAAAAAGCCCACAGGAGTTTCTTGCTGTTGGAGTGGAGATGGAGTAAGCCTTCTTCATTAACCACATTGATTTCCTGACTCTTGCTTGGTAACTGTGTTATCGGGGTCAGGGTCATCACTTCATTATTTATTAGAAGTTTATCAGATACATCAATAAAGCCCCAGTGGTGGAAAATTCGAAAGAATACGGTTGGAGTTCCTTCAGGAACAGGGATTTATACAATAGCTATAAGCCGTTTTCTGGCCTTAAACAAACTGCATTTGATTGTAGAATTGGTTTCAGACGTCTGTTTCGTTGCTAATTGATGTCTCCCAGCAGGCACTTAATAGCGAGTAAGTCTAAAATCTAATATTGTTGGATCAGCGCCCAGACTATTTGAAGCTGGAAGCCTGCAACAGAGTTCAAAATTCAAGGCTCCTGGTTTGTACGCGGCACAGTTAATTGTTTTTTCATTCGCCTCTATACTCGAACTGTTTGGAGGAAAAATTCACCGCGCTGTGCGTGGGTATGTGTACATAAAGTGCGCGCGTGTGTGTGTGTGTGTGTGTGGATGCGTATATGAGTGTGTCACGGCGTAATTACACACTCCTTTCATCTGCCGGTTTCCAAAATTAAGCGAGACCATCTGTCAACATAGCAGATGGTTCCCTTTGTATTTCTGTGCCCCAAAACCCCCCCCCAAATGCACAAACGCACACAAACACAGAGCCGGGGCATTTCTACTGTAATGCGTTTTTCATGTCACACCAGAAAACCAAATGTACCACCTGCGGATATTCATCTAGGGTAATAAAATTAAGATTTACACCTTCACTTCCTTTTCCAGTCCCGGCCCTGCTGTAGCTTTCTGTTATCGTGGAGGTTAAATCCTTCTAGACACACGCCTCCTACTGTACAGTACAGTACGTACAAGGAATGAAGTGAAATACTCAGCACGTTCTGAAGTGTTTTATTATATAACACCTGATATAACAGAAGCTTGCGTTCCAGGAATGTAAAAATAAATAAATGAATAAATGAGTAAATGATGATGTTTCATTAATTTATAATTACATTTAATGTTGTTGATATCAGTGGAACAGGCATGTTCCTGTTATCACTTACAGTGCAGCAGTCAATAATTAACGATTTCCATCATTCTCCACCAGCCTCTTTTATTGTCCTCTAAAAAAACGTCCTGAAGACGTCCCCGTGTTACAAAGCTCAGGAAGCTTACGTCACTTTTTATCAGCAATTACATTCATTACTTTATTCAAATGTGGAGTGTCTTAAATATGAACCTGCGATTTGCCTTGCAAATGGAGTACGTGTCAGAGCCGCTGTTAAAGGAATGCAATCAATATTTGCCAGCCGATTAGATTGTATAATTTATTTATACAGCAATCTGCTATAGATTTATATGAATGTGTTCTTTCACATCGTCTTTTTTCTTGAATTAAAAAAGGCGGCATGATGGTGTGGTGGTTAGCACTGTGGCCTCGCACCTCCTGTGTGTGTATGTGTGTGTATGTGTGTGTGTGTGTGTGTGTGTGTGTGTGTGTGTGTGTGTGTGTGTGTGGAGTTTGTGCGTTCTCCCCTGCTTGGTGGATTTCCTCCCACAGTCCAAAGAAATGCAAAGTACTCTAATTGTTGTTTCGCGAATTGCCCATAGTGTGCACCACACCCAGGGTGTGTATCCTGCTTAGTGCCCTGAATGCCCTGCTGTAGGCTCTAGGTCTCCTGCAAACCTGTGCAGGATAAGCAGTGTAAGTGAGTACATCCTGGACAGGGTGCCAGTCCATCCTCACACACTACGGCCAATTTGAGAACGCCATTTAACCTAACCTACATGTCTTTGGACTGTGGGAGGAAACCGGAGTATCCGGAGGGAAACCCACCAAGCACGGGGAGAACATGCAAACTCCATGCACACAGAGACGGGAATCGAACCCGGACCCTGGAGCTGCAAGGCGACAGTGATAACTTCTCATACATTAATTACAGTACAGAGCAAAAGTTTGGACACCCCTTCTCATTCAGCGAGTTTTCTTTCTTGTGTTCTTTCTTGTGTTCTTTAGCCCAAACGCGTCTCTTCTGCTTGTTTCCTGTCCTTAGCAGTGGTTTCCTAGCAGATCTTCTACCATGAAGGCCTGATTCACACAGTCTCCTCTTAACAGTTGTTCTAGAGACGTGTCTGCTGCTAGAACTCTGTGTGCCATTGACCTGCTCTCTGATCTGAGCTGCTGTTAACCTGCGATTTCTGAGGCTGGTGACTCGGATGAACTTATCCTCCGCAGCAGAGGCGACTCTTGGTCTTCCTTTCCTGGGCCGGTCCGCATGTGAGCCGGTTTCTTTGTAGCGCTTGATGCTTTTTGTGACTGCACTTGGGGACACTTTCAAAGTTTTCCCAATTTTTCGGACTGACTG
>JAAGKR010009228.1:0-27443 GCA_011419295.1 Clarias macrocephalus | reverse complement strand
ACACGCCCAGTCACACACACAGTTAGTGTCATTAACCACTGGACAACACCTGGGACACGCCCAGTCACACACACAGTTAGTGTCATTAACCACTGGACAACACCTGGGACACGCCCAGTCACACACACAGTTAGTGTCATTAACCACTGGACAACACCTGGGACACACCCAGTCACACACACAGTTAGTGTCATTAACCACTGGACAACACCTGGGACACGCCCAGTCACACACACAGTTAGTGTCATTAACCACTGGACAACACCTGGGACACGCCCAGTCACACACACAGTTACACCTCACAGTGCTGTTACTGTCTAATATCAGCACTCGGGGGAATAACGCCTCTCGTCCAATCAGATCACTCGGTCTGAACTAAATGTTGTAGATTAATGTTCTGTAACTGCACACCTCATTATGTTTGAAACTTTTAAACACACACACAAGCTTACATGCATGAATTTGCTTCATTTTATGTATAATTTTTAATTCCTTCCACTGTTAACTTTAACATTTTATATCTAAATAGAGAGGATTAAAGAGAAGATGACACTGTAATAAAGTTTTTATCTGCAGCACAGATTGTGGCATTTACGAGCCTCAGTGCGGCCTGGAAAACGTCCTGATGTCCTGGGGACACGACGGTGAGTTCACTAAAGCTTCCTGGAGTTAATTTTCATCTGATATTGAATTATAATCAGTGCACATCAATTGGAGGTTAAATTTATATAAACTGACTCAAACTGATTCGAGAATATCTCTGCACCATTTCTCAGAGGTAAATACAATCAGGATCTATGAATATGCATGAATATGCAAATAATAAAACCCACCCATGTCTCAGTGCTTTGCTACCTGTTGACTAGCACACATTACACACACGCTCTGATTTATTAAACACCAGCAAAAAAAAAGAAACACAATATTTTTCAGCGTTCCCATGGCGACTATCGTGTCCTCATCTCTAACGCTGAACTCGATACATTGCTTAGCAATATTAGCATGGAGGTTCAGAAGCTAAAACTTTCACAAAGCTTTGTCGTCACCCGCTAGTCTTTAATTTGCATATCAGGCATTAATGGTTCTTCGCTTTTTTTATGACATCACAATGTGAGCATACTTGTAGCCCCGCCCCAGTCAGTTCTACACACAAAACTTGATAAAAAAAAAAAAAAAAGATTTACACTTATTTGTCCCAAATATATAGTTTTTATACACTGTACTGTATTTCAGGATTAGCATCCAAGAGTAGTCCAACACTGTGATGTTATTATTGTAATAAAGAGACAATAATATTTATTTGACGTCGACCCTACTGTATGTCGTCATAGTATGTGAGGGCCCTTTTAATGATCATTTTATTATTATAATAAAAAAAAATTCTTTTTCAAAAAGTCACGAAAATCGACAGGTTTGAATCTGCTGCCATTAGAATAAAAGAATAAAAAAACAAAGATATTTTTGCGTATGTTTATGTAAAGGTTGTTGAGGTTTATTGAATTACATTTATACTTTATTATAATTATAATAGTTACATTGTTTACAGAGTAAAAAATATTATTATTACATAGAAATGTAGAGAGTAGTCTCGAGAATTATAAACTGAAAAACATATTTCTTTTGATTGTTTTACAGAATATCTGTACCAGGTGATGAAGTTCAACAAGTGCCCGATTCCTGAGGAGGTCAGACTCCAGCGTTTAGTCTCCACACATCAGACCCAGATCATCTCTTCACTCTGAATAGCTTAGTACATGCAGTGTCTCTCTCTCTCTCTCTCTCTCTCAGGGTCTGTACATGATCCGCTTCCACTCCTTCTACCCCTGGCACACACACGGAAACTACACACACCTGTGTGACGACAAGGATCTCCGGATGCTGCCCTGGGTCAAAGAGTTCAAGTACGTCCTCATCACTTCATCTCTTTTAAAGATTCACTGAAGGGATAAAATCAGTTTGAACATGTCACATGAGCTTAAGACAAAGCTTTAAACCAAAAATAAACGAGCCTATGAGGGGGCACTTACTTTTGAGCAGCATATGCAGAAATATTGCTGTTCCAGATCTCTAATGTGAGCATTTCATGTTTGTGTAATTTATGACTGCGTCAAGGAAACACAAGATAAACTGATAAACACTGTGTGTGTGTGTGTGTGTGTGTTCCAGTAAGTTTGATTTGTACACTAAAAGCTCGGAGCTGCCTGATGTGGAGCAGCTGAAGCCGTATTACCAGTCGCTCATCGAGAAGTTCTGCCCAGGGGCGCTGCGCTGGTGATCGTGACCTCGCCGAGCAACTGTGTGAGACGCGCTTAAAGCGGCGGTGTGGAACCTCAGAGAGAGGAACTTCACACATTCTGTAGAATTAGATTCACTCTTTAACGACTGTGGGTGGGATTGGGGAGCTCTTCTTTGGTTGGGGGCGGGGCTAATTTCAGGAGCAGATAAACCATCAATTCAAACTTGAAACCATTGAATTTGAATCAGAGATGTGCTGCAGTGTATAATATCACAAACTGCATTGTGGGATGAATTATAGATTAGATTTTCTTTTTTTTTATTTTACAAACTGCAGCTTCCTATATACAGTACAGACCAAAAGTTTGGACACCTTCTCATTCAAAGAGGTTGAATTTGGATTATGGCACGAAAAAAGCAGCTAAGTGAAGAAAAACGAGTGGCATCATTACTTTAAGAAATGAAGGTCAGTCAGTCGGAAAAATTGGGAAAACTTTGAAAGTGTCCCCAAGTGCAGTCACGAAAAGCATCAAGCGCCACAAAGAAACTGGCTGACATGCGGACCGGCCCAGGAAAGGAAGACCGAGAGTCGCCTCTGCTGCGGAGGATAAGTTCATCCGAGTCACCAGCCTCAGAAATCGCAGGTTAACAGCAGCTCAGATCAGAGAGCAGGTCAATGGCACACAGAGTTCTAGCAGCAGACACGTCTCTAGAACAACTGTTAAGAGGAGACTGTGTGAATCAGGCCTTCATGGTAGAAGATCTGCTGGGAAACCACTGCTAAGGACAGGCAACAAGCAGAAGAGACGCGTTTGGGCTAAAGAACACAAGAAAGAACACAAGAAAGAAAACTCGCTGAATGAGAAGGGGTGTCCAAACTTTTGCTCTGTACTGTATATAACAATTTTAATTCATTTCTTTTGATTTAAATTAATAATAATTCATTTATATGACTATACAGATCTATAATCTGTTTATTCATGCTGTGTAATAAAGCAAAGCATAAATTATACATAAGGGTCACATGACCTACTGTGTTTAAAAAATGGTTTTCTCATGAATAAAATACAAAAAACAAACTTGTGTAAGGGATCATATGCACACTTTACACTTTTTATAATAAGTGAAAGAGCGTAAAAAACACTCCGTGTGTGTGACTGTAACAGGAGCTACTGTTGCTTCTGTTCCTCTAACAGCACGTCGCTGAGTGTTTTATTCCTCCTCTCACAGCACCATAACTTCCTGTTATTATTCATTAAAAACATCTAATCCTGCTTTAATATAGTACATTTGTCACGTTTAGTGTTTGTGAAGCGAGCGAGTTCCTGTTCTCACTGACGTTCTAGAGCGCGCTCAATTTTAAAGAAAAATAACTAAAACAAACTACAGCTTGCCCTGTTACATTTGTTTATTCAAGGCACCGACACTGGAGACTCCTTCCACAGGTGTTAGGGAACCAGCCAACTCCATCAGGGACTACAAGAGACCGTTACCATGGAAACAGTACCGTACCAGAGGAGCACGTTAGCATAAACCCGCGCCACTGTCAGAGCCGCCGTTATAGAGAATTAATCAACATCACCTAACCGGGGCGGGAGACAGAACGCGGACACACGGCGCTGAGGTGAAAAGTGTTTATTATAAACGTACAAAAAGTGTTTCACGTCACGTTAGTCGTCTGCGTCTGAACAAACTGGAAGGAAAAACAGAAAGGAAGTGACAGAGAGAGAGAGAGAGAGAGAGAGAGAGAGAGAGGGGGGGGGGGTGATGTGAGGAAAAGAATAAAATAAGTGCCTCAGGGAGGAGGAATGATGATGAAGATGATGATGATGAAGAGGAGACGCCTGGATTGTCATGCAGCTGATGAAGCTCACGACGAAATCAGGACACGAGAAGCGACGTTTTAAAATGACCTGCGAGAATAAATTTCATAAAGAACCCAGTGTAAACTGGAGCGACATGAGTGTGTGTGTGTGTGTGTGTGTGTGTGTGTGTTTAAATACGAGACCTCACTGATACTTTGATAAATCACACCACGATACACTTTCCTGAGAGCATCGCGTCTGTGTGTGTGTGTGTGTGTGTGTGTGTGTGTGTGTGTGTGTGTGTCTGTGTGTATCACTCAAACCCTTCGGGCGATCGCGGTTCGTCTCTCGTGTTATTTCAAAGTGAAGCTCATCATGACTGAGTGTGAGGATTGTGGATCGCAGGTTTAACCTTTAAAATGTTTCTTCTTTGTATTAAAGCGAAAGCGCAGCAGGCGAGCGGTGCGAGGCGACGTAGCCCAGCGTAGCCCAGCGCAGCCTAGCGTACTCGTTTCAGCTACGTAGTGTTTCATTTCCGTTTCCTGACCCAGCGGTCTGACTCTATACTTTCCTCTCCGTCGTTACATCCCTCGCTCTCATCACTACTCTTCCTCTCCTCCTCCTCTTCTTCACTCTCTTCCTCCTCCTCATTTACTTCCTCCTCTTCCTCTTCCTGATCCTCTTCCTGTTGCTTCTTGACCGCCTCCTCCTCCTCCTCCTCTTGCTGCTGCAGCTCTTGGGAGTGTGTGTGTGTCGGAGGATGTGTGTGTGAGCGCAGACAGTTGATCAGACACACGGTAGCAGCAGAACTGAAGAGCGTCCAGAGGAGGATGTGAGGACGAACGTCTCTCACGTGTTCACCTACAAACTGCAACGTCCGCATGAGCCAGGAGGAGGCACGCCGGGGGGGAGGCTTGTCCTGAAACACACACACACACACACACACAGGTCAGTGACAGGGTTTATAAAACCCTCTGCTCTACACGTCACTGTAACCGAGCTCCAGGTTCGAGTGCTCTACAGCTCTGTTGATTCAAACTCCACACTTTGAAATGGAATAAACTCGGAGTGTTAATCAGACGGATTGTCTGGACGAGTCTCGCGCCGTCTACCTTCACGTTGAGGCCGTGCTGAGTCAGCATATCCTCCAAAACCGCGTCACCGAGACGCACGGGTGGATAAAACTCCTCCACATAGATCCTCCTCCACCACCTCTGAGGTAACGTCCTGCACACACACACACACACACACACACACACACACACACACACACACACACACACACACACACACACTTTTTAGTCCCCGCCCCCCCTGCCTAAAATTGGCCTGGGAATATCTTTAACACATTTACTTCATGTGAAATACAAGAATGATCAGAACATGTGAACACGAGCGACACAGAGGGGAACCGGTTCAGTTCTGACCCACGACTCCTCTGTGTGCTGATTCACACAAAACTATTTATTACATTTATAATAGAGATGATCAGGTCGATCGACCAGTGAGCAGAATCGGCTGATGTTCAGTGTGACCGGGGCGTGGCTGGGTGTGACCGGGCGTGGCCCGTGATCGGCTGATCAGCCTCAGATATAAACCATTCTGTACCGAGCCCAGAAGCTTCACAGCGGAGCAACAGAGCCTGGCGCTTATACCGGCGCTAGTTACACCAAAACTGAGTGCGCTCGCAGCCGCTAGAACCGCGCGCCACGGTCACGTTGAGATTTTAAATTTTGGAGACGTTTGAGGCGCTAAATGGCGCTGTCCCTATATAATCCTATAGGTGGCGCTCTCTCTGATCTAACCACACATTTCCATCCCGTGTGGTCGGAGTGAATTATTTACTACGTTTGTTTATAAATACTGATGTAACAGAGATACGCGTGGCGCAGTAGCAGTGTAGCTTTGTGTTTATTTTAATCTCAAATTAAATGTTAAACTCTTGAAGTTTGTTTGTAATGTTATAAGAAACACGCTACATTTAATTACTCATTAAACGTTTTTAAAGGTTTTAAATTGTAACAAAATTGGGAATTTTTTTTAAGTTAAAAAAAAATTGAGATACTTATAGAATCGTAAATGTATTCAAGTAGACACTGACGAATCTCTGCAAATTGAGCATTAGAAAACTAATCTTTTCTGTAGCCACGCCCCCAAACTCAATCTTCTACATGAGTATTAAAAACGTGCTGTGAAACCTGTAGAGTTTACACGTGACACGCGGCGTTCAGGAGAAGCTGAAACATAAGAAACGTGCGGCGGTGACGTGAGCGCGTCTCACCCGTCCTCTCTCGGCTCGGTGAACCAGTACTTGTAGCGATGAGCGCGGATGTAGACCGGAGGCTGCTTACTGAACGGGTACTGAGTCTCGTCCGTCTGAATCAGCTTTATCACTACATCACACACACACACAAACACACACACAAACACACACACACACACACAGAGCATAAACACACGATTAAATAAACAAACACCCCGTGTCCCCTCAGGACGCCCCTCGCGTCTCCTCACCGTCCCTCTTGCCCTGCAGGAGGCGCAGTACCAGTCTGCTGAACCAGGGGCTCTGTGCGTGAGGTCCGAGGGCCGCGAACCACATCTGCCAGTCCAGCCGGGGCTGATGAGGGATGACCACCGGGGGCGCTGTGCTCAGATTCCCCGGTTTATACATGAAGTCGATCTCCTACAGGACGCAGAGCGGGTCAGAACCACGGGACGGGACGTCAGAGAACCCAAAAGAACACAGTGTTTCAGAGTGTTCAAGTGTGTGTGTGTGTTTGTGTGAGGCAATTTACTTCATCACTCTTCCTCTAAATGTGTCTACTGTATGTAAATGAGCGAATGCTAATCCACAACAACAGCAAACAACATCAAAAAGCTGAGCAACAAGCGAGGGGAGGGGCTTTTCTTATATGAGGTCACACTGGGGGGGTGGGGTCTAACTTCTCCTCACAGCTCTATCACAGGTGAGTCCAAGCCTCGTCACTAACCGTCCACGTCCTGCCGTCCAGGCTGCCCTCCACGATGACCTCGGGACGACCTCCGACCCCCGTCATCCTCCGGAACAGACCGTACGAGTTCACCAGCTGATAGCGATCGGTCAAGTCGAACGCCTTGCGCAAACCGGGCCACAGGTTAGAGTGAGCCTCGTACTCGATGTAGGTGTAAGGGATCTGACACACACACACACACACACACACACACACACACACACACACACACACAGTGAGTATGAAACAGAGAACACTGGATAGACTAAAGGTGTAAAGTTGAGTAAAGTTACAGACCAGGCTGATGGCGAACATGGAGGCTGCAGCTGCGGAGAAGACGCCCCACTGCACCGTGCTCCAGAGCCGCCGGAACACACCCCGCACACACGCAATCCTGAACACACACACCACACACACACACGCACGCCGTCATGTTCAACATCTCAGCAGAAACATTCTGCTCTCCTCACATTCTATACACAATGCTGGATTAGGGCGCCATCTGCAGGGAATGACTGGTAACTATTTTCTCCCAAAGAATCACAAAAAACATCAACTGGTTGCACTGGTTTCTTACAAAGGCTTCAAGTTCAGTGTGTTCCTGAACAAAATTGACAGTACTGGCGTTTGGGGCGGAGCTAACAGTGCTGTTCAACAGACAGTGACTCGAACAACATTAGAATAAATATTACATTTATAGCTCCGTCTCGCCGCTGCTGCTCGATCCACAGAGGAATGTACAGCACAATCGTTAATGACTCTCGAGGGACGTTTAATTAATATCACTCTTACAGTTTTTTTTTTCTCCGATTTTATGTAGTACTGCTGATAAAATGTTCCTTCATCATCTTCATCAGTTGTCACGGTAACCGTTCCCAAGGTCTCACCTGAACATGGCAGTGATGATCTCCCAGGTGAGGGACAGAACCCCGAGCCAGATACTGGGCACCATCACGGCCTTCAGGAAGCTGTGAAACTCATAATGTGTGAAAGCTAAACACCACAAACAAACAAACAAACAAACAAACAAACAAACAAACAAACAAACAAACAAACAAACAAAAGCACACGTTTAGAACCGGACTGAACTGGTTTGTGACGGGGCGTGTGGGATGAACTGCAGCCCCTCTCCAGCACCTGTTCTAGAGGAGACGCTCTTCTTCTCCCAGTCCACTTTCAGGTCGAAGTAGAGGACGGCCCAGTAGACGAGCAGCGCGTACACAGCCACCTCCACCACCACACACACCCACCCCAACACGGCCTGCAGGGGGCAGCCTGAAACAGCACGCCGTTCCTCACACTCACACCTCAGGACACTTGTGACTGTATGATTATGATGTGTGTTGTTTCTATAGAAAACATCCTGAAGCCACAGTGTTCGTTTTAATGGACTATTTTTACAGACGCTACTCTGATACAATAAAATGTCATTAATTCTGGCACATTGTTCACACAAAGCTTTTCTCACCTCACACACACAGAGCATTCACGAGTGTCACGAGTCTGTTCACCGTGCTCTCAGTGTCTCACACTCTGAGCTCCAGACGTGCCTACGTCATCGGCTTTATATTAAATAAGGTTCATACGAGTTTGTTTTAATATGACATTGTTTCATAGTAACGGTTCTTTGACAGGGACGTGTGCAGCACGTGTAACAAGACAACACGTCCAAATACGTGCTTTAAAAATGTTCTACTGTCATCTCCAAAAGTTGTAACTAGTCACATGACCAGGGCTCGTTAGACCATTTAAATGGCTAGTCACATGACCAGGGCCTGTTATGGAATACAAGTGCCAGGTCATGTGACCAGGGCTCGTTAGACCATTTAAATGGCAAGTCACATGACAAGGGCTCGTTATAACATACAAGTGCCAGGTCACATTTTTCTTATACTGTATATTTCGTCTTCTATAGATATATTATTCTTTCTAAGCTAAATTTACCATAAAATTATAAAAAAAAAATTAATATTAATAATCTCTTATTTTAAGGTCACATGTGGTCATTTAAGCATTTCACTGCATATTGTACTATGTACTTGAATTTGAAGTGCCAAGTCACATGACCAGGGCTCATTATAATATACAAGTAAGTGACTAAGGATCATCACAGCTCATGTAAAAAGATGACATCATATACATGAACATTAAACTAAAACACAGTATTTTGTAAACACTAAATAAAATCTAATTATACTGCTTCACTGAAAGCAGTGTGTGTGCGTGTGTGCGAGTGTGTGTGATTGTACTCCTCTCGCTGTGTTGCCTGCGTCTGCGCAGCCAGAACTCGATGTGTTGGTCGTCCAGCAGAGAGACACACAGCATGATCGTCATCAGGTTAAAGAAGTTATAATTCCCCGTCAGGATGATCAGCACCTGCAGTAAGAGCTGCACACACACACACACACACACACACACACATTACAGAGGCACACCCTCATCCTATCACACACTGAGAACAGCCCTCACAAGCTCCACCCACCTGCATGTAGAAAGCGAGGAGGCGGTGTCGGCGGACGGGACTGAAGAAGAGGAACGGCCCGGGGATCTGGATGAGGAAGGTGCCGGCCACGCTGAGCTTCTGGAACCAGACGGGCAACTGGTGGGCGAACCAGGCCAGGGGCGTCGGGATACACTGCGTCTCGTAGTGATACGTCAGAGCTGTCACACACACGCGCACACACACACACACACACACACACACACACACACACACACACACACACACTTTACTAGGACTGTAAAGGGGAGGAGTCGCTGGTTCTAGAGATCTAACGAGTCTGAGAAAACCGGACTGAAGACGACCTCCACACTGAATAACGGGAGCGCGGGTCTGCAGCATGTCGTACCTGTGAGTCCCCACCAGGTGGGACAGCGACTGTTCAGTTTCACGACTCCGGACGCAAACATCAGGCGGAAGAGCAGCCAGCGGACGAGCCAGAAGGTCACGCCGTCGTAGAGGTTCGACCTGGAAACCCACGGCATTCTCATCGGGGCGATGAGGACCGCCAGAAACCCCGCCTCTAACAACAGAGCATCCCTGAGAGAGCGAGAGCGAGAGAGAGAGAGAGAGAGAGAGAGAGAGAGAGAGAGACCACCTTTAATCAAATTTATTGAATGCCTGAACGCAAAAGTTTGTACACCCACAATGTCTGGATGAAAAATTTAAATATGTGAATTCTATAGAAACTAAAAGTCAAAGACGGAAAAATGAGAAACTTAGAGTTTAAGAGAAGCAGAAAAGAGAGGAAGAGCTGTGAACGAGTGTCTATGAAAAAGAGGAATAAAAAGTGTGTGATGCTAATAACGGTTTGATGTTACAGTATGTGTGTGTGTGTGTGTGTTACTCTTATGACATCATCACTAATCTTTATTTTCCTTTAAAATCAGCTCACTCTCCCCTCGTGCAGGAGGTAAGGCTGTACTCACCACTGGAAGTACAGGAAGACTTGTCCAACCTGCAGAAACAGCGTGGAGGGAAAAAAAAATCAGAGTCTCAGCCTGCAACTGTCCATATTTGCATACTCGAATTTGATTGGCTCTTAGATTTTATGATGTAATAAAACTTCTAGCCAGAATTACAAATCCTCCGTTTTTTTAAATCATGAGTTTTGGTGATGTTTTTCCCTGAGGTGAAGATGAAGACGGAGGTGTTACCTGGTGCAGAGACAGGTAGAGAACCCACAGGATGAGATAGACCCTGCAGTCTCTGAGGACGGGGACCGTCATGGCCGCCAGGCTCAGAACGCTTCCGCTCAGACTCAGCAGCTCCATGCAGTGCTGCGTGTCGAGGCCGAGCCGTGGGCCGAACCACAGCAGGGTGGGCGTGTCCCTCAGCTGCTCCAACAGGCTCTTCCCCACCACGCGCAGACTCCACCTCGCCGGCAGAATGCCCTCGTTACCGTACAGACCTGCAGGGCACAACGAGGAATCCTTGATCATCATGTGGGACCTTTAATATTAGGGAACCTTATAACTCCCTGTTAGAGAAAGTTCCTAGGAGAACATTATTCATAAAAATATAAACAGATGAATAAAACACATTAAAGTATGGAAACATAAGAACCATTAATAACCCGAGAACCCCTTGAAGAACTCTTAACGAGTGGTCCAGGTTCCATCAGTGAAAAAAGAAAATAATTTACACACACACAGTTAACACACACACACACACACACACACACACACACACACACACACTATTGGGGATTGTGAAATGTTTCTTAGGAACAATTAAGGGTTCTTCGCCTACAGATGGAGTTCTCCTGGGAACACTTTGATAAGGAACCCTTCTCCTGTAGCGCCGTTACAGACTCCACATCAGGAAACAGAAACCTACGAGTGTAGCAACAGAAAAACAAGCAAAAGACTCGTTTGTTTGTTCTTTATTCTTATTTTACAGCGGATGGCATCCAACAGGTTGCATTAGCACCTTAAATCCTTTTTCTATGAGATGAATTTGCATATTGAACATGATTGGTGATCGTGTTTAGTGACATCACAAACCGAGCTGATCTGAAGCTCCGCCCTGAAATCGGTTCAGGAAAGATGTGATGATATTTCTGATTATTTTTATCAGGTGATGTGAAGTTTAGTGTCTCTGCTTCACTCTCGTGGATGATGTCAGTGTGTTTACAAGGTGTTTACTTCTCACTTCTTCAGTGGTAGAACATCACAACACTGACCTGACAGAATATAAAGCAGTGTGTGTGTGTGTGAGAGTGTGTATGTGAGTTTGTAAGTGAGTTTGTGAAGGTGTGTGAGTATGTGTGAGTGTGTGTGTGTATGTGTGAGTGTGTATGTATGTGAGTTTGTGTGAGTGTGTATGTATGTGTGAGTTTGTGTGTATGTATGTGTGAGTTTGTGTGTGTGTGTGTGTGTGTGTGTGTGTGTGTATGTATGTGTGTGTATGTATGTGAGTTTGTGTGTATGTATGTATGTGTGAGTTTGTGTGTATGTATGTGTGAGTTTGTGTGTGTGTGTGTGTATGTATGTATGTATGTGAGTTTGTGTGTATGTATGTATGTGTGAGTTTGTGTGTATGTATGTGTGAGTTTGTGTGTGTGTGTGTGAGTGAGTTTGTGTGTGTGTGTATGTATGTATGTATGTATGTATGTATGTGAGTGTGTGAGTGTGTATGTGTGAGTATGTGTGAGTTTGTGTGTGTGTGTATGTGTGTATGTGTGAGTTTGTGAGTGTGTGTGAGTTTGTAAGTGTGTGTGAGTATGTGTGAGTGTGTGTGTGTATGTGTGAGTGTGTGTGTGTATGTATGTGTGAGTTTGTGTGTATGTATGTGTGAGTTTGTGTGTGTGTGTGAGTTTGTGTGTGTATGTATGTATGTATGTGTGTGTGTGTGTGTGTGTGTGTGTGTGTGTGTGTGTGTGTGTGTGTGTATATGTATGTGTGTGTGTGTGTGTGTCTCCACACTGATCCTGTGCACTGTGTCAGCCTGACTAAACTTCCTGCCACATAGTGAACCTCTGCAGAGTGAAACAGAACTGAATCCTCACCGGGAATCTGCAGATAAACTGAGGCGAAGGCGAACATGTAGACCGCGGAGAGACTCCACAGGAACATGCGCACTGCTAACCGGCTTTCCCCCATCGCGCGCGCGCGCTCGCTCTCTCTCTCTCTCAGCGGGACTGATGCGGATCAAACCTCTGGCTTCACGCACAGACCCGCCGACGTGTGGACACACACACACACACACACACACACACACTGGAGACACGTCGGAGAGGTTTTCCAGACAGAAAGTTCCGCATCGGTGCTGTGATTCGCTCATAGTGCGGCGTCACGAGCAGAAAGCCAATCCTGTATGGCGCTGGATGAATTGTCATCCAATGGATGCACAGGAGGCGGGATATACCGCAAAACAGTGGGAAAAGGGAAGCGGGTATGAGTACGCGCATGCGTAGAAAAGTCAACAGGCATTCAGCAAATAGTGACATCTAACGGCCAGAAGAAGAAATGATGAAAGTCAAAGGGTTAGTTTAATTAATTGGATTAGTAATATTTAGACAGTAATTGTATAATAATTATAATTATAATATAGTTTATTATAAGTTTATAAGTTCCATATTTTTTATTCTGTAAATTGTTAAAAGCACTATATATATATATATAGGGTGGGCCATTTATATGGATACACCTTAATAAAATGGGGATGGTTGGTGATATTAACGTCCTGTTTGTGGCACATTAGTATATTCAAACTTTTCAAGATGGGTGGTGACCATGGTGGCCATTTTGAAGTCGGCCATCTTGGATCCAACTTTTGTTTTTTCAATAGGAAGAGGGTCATGTGACACATCAAACGTATTGGGAATCTCACAAGAAAAACAATGATGTGCTTGGTTTTAATGTAACTTTATTCTTTCATGAGTTATTTGCAAGTTTCTGACCACTTATAAAATGTGTTCAATGTGCTGCCCATTGTGATGGATTGTCAATGCAACCCTCTTCTCCCACTCTTCACACACTGATAGCAACACCGCAGGAGAAATGCCAGCACAGGCTTCCAGTATCCGTAGTTCGACTTCCGAGACGAGAACGCTGTGCCCGTCTGTGCTGCCGCTTCGTACTTGGATTGTTTGCTTGTTCGTTCCTGCTGCATGTTCTTCCGCCATTCTACTGGATATGTGGAGATAAAATGAAGTCACATGACCACCTGAATGTACTGAATCACCAGCACATCACATCTATGAAGGGTTTTGATGGCACACGCCATATTACGAATTCCAGAGCAGCTCTGGGATCATGAGGAATCATTTTCACACATGAACTGGACACCACATACAGTGTGTGTTATCAAATCTGACCCCTTTTTTTTTGGCCAGGTGGTGCAATACACTCACACCGCACCCGACTGCATTAATACACTCTTAGTAAAATATTAGTGCTGGGATTTACTGTATCTGGTTCCTCTCAAGGTTTCTTCCTATCGACATCTCGGAGTTTTTCCCTCAGCACCGTCGCCCTCGGCTTGTTCATCAGGGACCATCTGATCAGTAAAGCTGTTTTGCATCAATGACAATTGTCAAAAGCGATATTCAGATAAAATGAATTGAATATTATTGTATAAATAAATATTACTTTACATTGTATTTATATACCATATTATTTATACTGTACCACAGTTGAGGACAAAATTATTAGCCCCCCTACAAAATAGTCATTGTTTTAAAAGAATTTCTTTGAAGAAGAAGAAGTGCTTTTAAACAGAGCAAAAAATTTAACACAGCTTTTTAAGACATCCAAGTTTTATTTTGGATGCTTATTTTATTTTCTACACAGAAATGAAAATATTACACAAAACACAAAACACTACCAGGGTCAAAATTATTAGCCTCCCACATTCTAACAGTCAGTTGTGTATCCTTTTTGCTGGATAACTGCCGGCAGTCGTGTGATCGTCAACAAGTGTCTGACACTTCATTTGAGGAATCCTGGCCCATTCTTCTTTGGCAAATCTCTCAAGTTCCTCTAGATTTGAGCTTTTTCTTACATAATGTTTTGGTGTGCAAATATAAATATTTTGGTCTTTATAATGTAAAATAGTAAGTTCAAAAATGCTGTGTTCAAATTCCTTGCTCTGTTAAATAGGTACTTGGGAATATCTTGAGGAAACTTAAAATTTCATAGGGGGGCTAATAATTTTGTCCTCAACTACACTGAATAGCTGCCAGTGGAATTTTTTTTTTTAACTGCTCACCATATGCATGTGTTTAAGGCTACTGGGATTATAACTCGCAACATCCGGCTCACCAGAACAAGTTTACACTTTGAGTTTGATGATTTAAATCTCTCACACTGAGGGTCTCTGCCTCCTCGGATATATTCAGCACTCTTAAACCACGACTGTTTAATTCTCAGAGAAGACGAGTAAAACGTGACTAGAAAAGGATGAAAAAATAATAAACATATGACGAATTCTTAAAAAATATCTAAATTATGATCATTAGCAGTGTGTGTGTGTGTGTGTGATGTGTAAGAAGAATAAAACCCAGACATGTGCTGTTAGAGGAAAATCATCCACACCGAGACAGTAACTGTAACTCCGTTTCATCACACCAACGTGAGCTTGATTCATTTCCTGTAACAGTGTGATACGCAGTGTTTCATTAATTTAATACCATCGTCCTCTTGTTAAGAACATGAAGAGTGATGAGTTAAACAGAAACTGTTGTCACACATCTGGTTGATAAACATGGATAATTTAATTATCGTGCAACATTTGATTTGTCCTCATACACACATGCGCTGTAGAAATCTAAAAAAAACAAACAAAAAAAATAACAATAATAATAATAATAATAATAATAATCTTTAGAGGATTCATCACACTGTAAATCAGATTAAATCAGCGCTCTGGTTTTCTCCTTTCCTCCCATTCTGTACATTCAAGTCTTCCCTGGGCGTCGGCTTTCGTCTGCCTCTCACCCAGACGTCAGAGAACTGAAAGGAGAAGCTGGCATTGCACACGCAGGAGAGAAACGACAGACTGACATAAAATAATCTTCTTTAAAACTAAAAATGAAATTCCAGCATTTTTAGAAAAAAAAAAAAGAAAAAAAAGAAAAAAGATCAACATATGATCAGATCAGTAGCACGTGATTCGTACGGGAGACGTTAAAGGGACAGTTTGTAAAGTGTCGCATTAACACCTGAAATAAACTCCGTCCTCAAATAGTATCTAATATTTCTAAACATGCAGTAATAATTAATTATTTAAAGCTTTCTCTGTAAATGTTCAATTATGTGCAGTTAATTCCTCTAATTAATTTATTATATATATAAAAAAAATCGGGTTTTTTATATATGTCAGTATATTTATTTTTATATTTATATATGTTTATATATGTTCAATTAAGCTCCGTCCCCAGAACAAACTTTCCTTTAAACATAACATTAAACATGTTCTGAGTGTGTGCAACACTGTGAAACCTGTTCAATACAACTTAAATTTTTTTATATTTTACACTGGAATCTCCGCCCCACGCTGGATCACCTGGATATTTTTTTCCTGTAAAATTTCTCTTAATGTACATTTATAATCATTTTAAAGATGAACAAAAAATATTTTAAATCCGGCCATTTGTTATTTGTTTCCATTTTATCGAAATGATAAGACGTCTCATAAATTTCAGGATTTGCAGTAGTAATAACGTGATGAAATTCTTCTTTCTGTTTACAATTCTAACTTTTGAATATACTTTTCTGGCCCTGAAATAAGCCCCGCCCCATCTAGCATTCCAATTGTTCTGAAGAATTTGACTCGTCTCATCATGATGCAGTTAGCCTGAGAGGCAGCAGAGGGCGCTGAACCTTACAAACTGCCCCTTTAATAATGATGCAGCAAACAGGAAGGTGAGGAATAGAACATGGCGCTCAGTGTTGACACCGTTGGACTTTTTTTTTTTTTTTTTTTTTTACACACACACGCGCGCACACACACCGTATAATTTCAGCTTTAGCTGCCTCGGCTTCCTTGGAACGTCTGGAATGTGCACAAAACAGACGACAGACAGACAGGCGGAGTTTTTCACCTCGTTGCATTACAGAAATAAATTTGAACTCATTCACGTCTCGTCTGCGCTCTCGCTGCGGATTGGCTGGAAAACTCGACACGTTTGGCTCACACTATTCTTTGGAACTCACTTCTTGGCTTGGTATAATCAATAAAATGTGTGTGTGTGTGAGTGAGTGTGTGTTCACGTCGTCTCTCCACTGCAGGACGTCTGTGGCTGTGGAGGCGTGGCCTCAAGCTCAGACTCTCGCACAAAAATCACGGCATCTCCGCTCACATTGATGAGACACTGAGCCTGCAACAAACACACACACAGTTCGTAAGTGTACATGAAGACACGCATGCACAGAGACACACGCTTACACACAGAGACAGCGGCGCGCGCGCGCGCAGACAGAGAGACAGAGAGACAGAGGCGTGGACACACACACACCTGATTCTTGTTGGGATTCTCCATGAACACACACTCCTTCATGCTGTAGGAGACGACGGCGTTTCCTCCCAGAGCAGCTACATGCGCGCGTACCATAGCAAAGACCTCGGCTATAAATGAGTGCAAGAACCCACTCACACCACCCTCCTACGCACACACGCACACACACACACACACACACACACCGTTTACTTTACATGTGAATTTGAATTGGGATTGAAACCAAACCAAGATTTCCATCAGACTGTGTGTGTGTGTGTGTGTGTGTGTGTGTGTGTGTGTGTGTGTGTGTGTGTGTGTGTGTGTTTACCTCCCGCAGTGAGGTGGTCTCTCTGATGAAGAACATGTTGATGATGCCGAGGTATTTGATGATTTTGGTTCCAGGAATGAACGACAGCGGCGTCATTTTAACCACAGAGACGGAACCTCCGGGGTACGAGCGGCTCGACCTCAGGGAACGGGAGCGGCCTTCTGGCAACGGACTCGACTTCTCCAGAGATGACACTGAGAGAGAGAGACAGAGAGAGAAAGTGGACATGGCTCTCAGAGGCACCCTAACTGTCAAGAGCAGAACCTTTGAACAAACACAAGGCTGAGAGCCTTTAAAGAGAGCAAAAGGTGTGTGTGTGTGTGTGTGCGTGTGTGTCAATGTGTTCTATATTTCCTAACACATATCCATGATGTTTTATTGCAGTGTTAGAAATGCATCAAAGCTGCCTCGTTAATGATTAAAGCCGTAATTTTTTAATAAAATACCTTTAATGCATCTGATGATTAAAACGTGAATACATTAAAAACAAAACAAACAACAACAAAAAAAAAAAACGTTGACTGTAACTATCGATTATCAGGTGCCTGTTCAGCTTGGAAGCCTGTAGCCGCATCGTAACATCGCACCGTCCACATTAACACACGGAGGAACTAAAGCTCATGCACTGCTCTCGGTCCTCCGTTAAAGCAGCTGTAAGCTACGTCAGCCATGTGTGCACTGTGTTGTATGTACAAGCTATCAAAATGCCTAAGCAATTACACAAGCCAGGGACAAAGATTATTTATTTCGTCTGTGTATTTATCTCAGTGATGGCTACCTGAATTTTAGTCAAAATGTGTTTCGAAAAAAAAATGCTTATAGCCCCTCTAAAGTTGTTTACATGCTGATTATTAAACCAGGATAAGGCAGAGAGATTATTTATTTCACTTGAGTATTTATTTTAGTGATGGCTATTAGTGTGTAAGGGAAGTTTAGCCAAAGTGTGCTTCAGAGAAATTCTTATTGCACCTTTAAGTTGTTTCAACACGAAGTATAAATCCTGTGATGATCAGAGAAACAGTTTTATTTTGTCCGATATGTGATAGTTAATGAGACTCTAGCTAAAGTGTGTTTTAGAACAATTGCTTACAGCAGCCTTAAGTTAATGTTCGTGATGCTTTATTAATAAGATTTGAGAAGAGCATGCTCCGACATGCATCATTCAGGCCAAATTTGGGAAAACAAACAAATAAACAAACAAACACTGCAGACGGCGGGTCCGGGGCGAGGCGAGGGTGAATGAGCTCCTACTTGTTTTAATCGATCCTCGTCTTATGGTCTGAGCTTTCAGTCTAAGCTGCTCTATCCAGGAACTGCATCTGTCTGTAAAGGAACTGTAATCAACTGAGGGGGCTGGACACACACACACACACACACACACACACACACACACACACACACACACACACACACACACACACAGAGACAGAGACAGGGTGTACATACAGCACATGAAAACACAACCGTAGACAAGTGCATGCCGTCACCCCACATCACACAGACACACAACACAGGGATACACAGAGAGAGGAAGAGAGACAGAAAGAAAGAAAAAACACAAAGAAAAAAAGAACAGAGGTGTAAAACGCCTGATGCCGGAGTGTGTGTTGCAGAACTGCAAACAGTTTTACACAAAAGGAGAAGAAAAAAAAACAAACAAAACCCCAAAACACTGAGAACTAAACAGAGACTCACCTCGTGCACTCGGGAGAGATCCTGAAACCTCCATCAAACCTAACACACACACACACACACACACACACACACACACACACTGACACACACACACTGTTAAAGGTTATGTATACGTACGCAGAATCCCTACACCAGAGGAACCCATTTAGTTCCTGCGGTACTTTTCCGCTCCACAGTCAGGAACTCTATCTGTTTACCTCATAAACAGCTTCATATCAAAAGATTATCTGAAATTGTTTTCTTTACAGGTTCAGGTACCCCTGTGGAAACGTGCGTTCAGAGGGGTGAACAAGGAGGCAAAGGGTAAAGGTGAGAGGTGAAGAGGTGAGGAGGTGAAGGTTTACCTTTGGCAGAGCTCAGAGGGTTGGAGGAAGAGGAGGAGGAAGAGGATTCAGCAGGGAGCTCTAAAGGGAACTGAAGCTGCTCTTCGTTTTCTGTAACTGACGAGGAGACAAACGAGCAGCACCAGGGATCAGGTTAGCCACGGCGAACGGGTTAACCAGGGGACAAACCACCCAACATGCAGTGTAAAGTGCACTAATACACACACACACACACTACTGTTCCTAATAACCGATCGCTGATCACTATCGTACATTAACGTGCGTGTGTTTAAAATTTTATTTACTCTTTGGCGTGAAAGCACACCATGGACCCGAGGATAACAGTGATCTTTCACAAAAAAAACACACACACACACACACACACACACACTCGTACCTTTAATAAGGGTTTTCTCTCCGCTTTGTCGGCCGTTCTCCAGTGTCTGATCTTTATCGATGCTCATGGCCACAGCCGTCACTGCCACCTAACGCAGGCGCACGCACACACACACACATCTATTTATCTGTTTTTTTCCCCCTCATTTTCACCACAGCACTTACCAGAAACAGAGAATACTGACCTGACAGAATCAGAATACTGACCTGACACCACTGGCTAGTTTTAGCAATTAAAATCAATTTTTCATAAACGCATGTGATTAGTCATAGTTACCTGTATGAGCTCATCCTCAGGCACGGCGACGGTGAAGTTCAAGTGGCAGAGACAGCAGGGCACCATGGAGCGCAATTTAAAGTACAGACTCTACATGACACACACACACAGTAAAATTAATCCACTATGGCATTAGTGCATAGTGAGAAAAAAATAAAAAGAGACAAGAAGGTTCTAACCTTGAGCAGGTTCTCACACAGATCGCTGAAGATCTTATTCAGACCCTGATTGGTCAGATTCATGCTGCTGAGTCGAAACACTCTCACCGAGGTAAACATCTGGATGTAAAAGACAAACGTTACAGACAAATCTCTGCTAATCAGCTACGGAGCAATTAAACCATCTCACACCGTCGCTGTAATTAAACCTCTGATTAAAGGTATGTAGAGACGTTACAGAGATGAACACAAAAAAACCGACCTGTAAACTTGAAGTCCAGTTATAAATCCCAGGCATGACTTCGGTGTTGCAGCTGTAGAACCCTAAGAAGACGGCACACACAGAACCGTGAGAATAAACACCCTGAATGAGCCTGGACTCACAGCGTAGTGCACACTGTGTCGTCACACTGACTGAGATTCACTTCAAACGTTGTGTATAAACACACAGATCACTGTGGCACTGTGACCTCATACACTCATTACTAATTATATGCATCTAAATAAAATAAAAAAATTACAAAGGTTTTGAAGGAGAAAGGAGGCAGAGGTACCTGGAGGTGTCGGTGCGTCTGTGAGGAGAGAGTGAATGTCTTCAAAAGTGTCTGTGTCATCGATCTGTAACCGTACATGCACATGACATCAGAACTAATACCATGACACAGACCAGGATCACATCAACTCATTTCTGTCTATCTGACCGTCTCACCGTCTGCCTTTATTTTTTGTTTTTTGATTTCCCCCCGATTTTCTCCCTAATTTAGTCGTGTTCAATTCCTCCCTGTCACTAGGGGGCTCCACATTAAGGCTACTACAACCACTCAGCCGAGAGGGCGATGACTATCACGTGTTTTCTCCGAACCGCGTGACGCCAGCCGACTGCATCTTTTCGAACTGCTCTCTCACACACCGTTGGGGGCGGAGTAACACACTCGGAGGACGGCGCTATCCGCTCCTTCTGCTTGCATGAGCTCAGACGCCCCTGATTGGCTGATTGGTCATCTGACCGTGATTAATGTGGGACTAAATACCTCTCGTCTCTCCCCTCTGAGAGAGATCGGCCAATCAGCTCTCTCTAGACCTCCGGCTGCGAGAGGTTACAGCATCACCCGGGAATCGAACTGGCGATCTCCGGATGATAGGGCGAGCGCTGCACCACTGCGCCACTCGGAGGCCCCACTGACCGTCTGCCTTTCTGACCGTCTGCCTTTCTGACCGCCTCACCGTCTGCCTTTCTGACCGTCTCACTGACCGAGACTTTTGAGTCTGTCAGACAATTTACCAGCCTGTCAGTCTCACTTAAGATCTCATATATGGCTCTTGTTATGGTTGTCTCGCTGGCTGCATGTCTGTCTGTTTTGTTGGTCTGACTGAATGACCATGTGTCTGTCTGTCTGTCTGTCTGATGCCATATCTGTGTCAGACTACCTGACATACTGTCTGAGGGAAACTGTCTTACTGTTTATCAGTCTATCTGTCTTCTTGTCCACCTGTCCAACCCATCCAGCTGCCTGACTGTCGATCCCCTTTTTCCACCTGACCATCAACCTGTCTGAATGGGTCACTGTCCATCTCACAGTTGGCCTGTCTGTCTCACCTCCAGGACAAAAGCGTCCTTCTTCCCGTGAGACAGGTCCAACTCTGACACTTCGTCCGAGCTCTCTGAGTGCGAGCGGAAGAGGCGAGAGCGCTGCCGGGGCTCAGGGATCGGAGAACCAATCAGCTCCTCGACAAACTCCTGAAAACAAACCAATCAGAGATGAATCAGTGGTGGGACACACACACACATATACATAGCATCTGTGTGTGTATGAGAGTGAGCGTGTGTGTGTCTCTGTGTGTGTGTGTTTACCAGGGGGTTAATCTCGTACAGATCTTTGTTTTTGGCAATAGTGTCGTTTATTTTTTTTTGCATGTTTGAGAGATGTTGTTCGTATGTGATGTCACTGGGGGTTTTTCCTGTGATCTGGATTCCTCCTGGACTCGGGAGCGCCGTCAGATACACACCTGTCGCTGACTACAATACACACACACATATTATACATACACACATACATACACACATCCCACATCATTAAACAGAGCCATGTTAAAATCTTCTTTTTGGTAGCTATATGCAGCTTATTTAAATTATACATACGAAAAAGATGTTGAGAGATTATTTAAACTACTTAAACTAAATTTATAATTATATTTTCATAGTTTTAGTTTTTTATTTATAATTTTGTAGTTTTAATATAAACTGAAACTATAAAACTGGTAACAGTAACACATCAAGGACCTGATCAACCTACAGTAATTAGAGATTGATAAAAACGGCGACGCCCACAAGCGTACGGTTCACACGAACATGGACGAAGGTGCGTTGCGCGTGTTGCGTCTGTACTCACGGCCAGGCCGAGCAGCATGTTCTCTCCCACGCTGATCTGGATGCGCAGGCCGAACAGCGCGTTCATACTGCGCAGCTTCAGCTTGTTCATCAGCTGCGTGTGCAGCTCGTACTCCAGGAAGGGCAGCAGGTTACTGATGGCGGTGGCGTTCCCCTCGCCCTGAGCCTTCTTCTTAGTTCGACACAGTCTGAGGACGGAGTGGGGGGGGGGGGGGTTCACAGCAAACGGTCAACATACCAACACAAACATATAGAATATTGAGCGATCCAGGAAGCCGCGCAGCTACACCTGATAAACGCGCAGCCTCCACCTGTGTTGTGATAGAAAACAAACTGATAGCATAGCAACCGCCTAGGCTGCTGCTAGGCGACTGCCTATGATTTTCCCTCCACATGGTTGCTAGGGTATTGCTAGGTGGTTGCTGCACTAACCAATTACAATAGTGCAGCAACCACTTAGCAACCATTTGCATTAGTGCAGCAAACCACCTGGCAACACCCTAGCAACCATTTGCATTAGTGCAGCAACCCACCTGGCAACACCCTAGCAACCATTTGCATTAGTGCAGCAACCCACCTGGCAACACCCTAGCAACCATTTACATTAGTGCAGCAACCACTTCCGGCGACTCGCATCCTACTTGTCTGTTATTTAATTTAATTTTATACAATCTACAGGAAAGTTGTATTTGTCAAGCTCTAAGCTGTTCCCAATTACTAACCAAGCACAGGCTGCTATGTTTTAGGTTCAAACTTTTTATTGTGTAGTCATCATTACAGATATAAATTTTAAGCGATTGTCCATTTTTAACAATATAAACATGCAAAAAACAGTAAAACAAGCATCAAGTACAATCAAACATGAACGAACAACCACACCAAAAAAAAATACAAATAAAAAACCTACTAACTAAAATAAACAACAACAAAAAAATAAAATAACTACACTAAACAGAAGGCAGACAATTGAGAGATTTAAAATATGAAATAAAAGATTGCCATTTTTTAAGAAAGCTACTCCTCCCAGAGCATCTCATCTTTTCTAGTTTTAGACAGACCATGGTATCTACAAGCCATTGAGATGCACGAGGAGGCTTGGCAGATTTCCAGTGGATCAGAATACGGCACCTAGCTATTAAAGAGGTAAATGCCAAATGTCCAGTTGTGCGGAGCTGAACTGAGACCAGACCCGTGGAACCCCAAAAATCGCAGTAGCAGGGCGAACATCAATACCAACCCTGAGCACCTTGGACATCACTGTAAAGTTGTTAACCCAGTAATTTTGCAGTTTAGAACAAGTGAAAAACATCTGACTTAAAGTACACTGAGATGATTGACATCTATCACATCTTAGAGAAATGAATTCTGTGTAGCACTTTAAACTGTATAAGGCTCAGACGAGCACACATTGTCCTAGAACGTATTCTGTCCAATGCAGCGGCCCACCATTCCTCTTCAAACTCCTCTCCAAGCTCCCCCTCCCAGGCTCCTCTAATTTTATCAATAAATTCTTGAGATTTGTGACTTATGATGAGGTTTAAACTTCAAAAATTCTTCCCATTCTTGCATAGGAGGTAAAGAGGGGTAGCCGGGAAACAGAGTGGCAGCACAATGTCTAACCTGTAAGAACCGAAACAGATGGGAACCAGGCAGCCCCAGTTCTGAAGACAACTGTAGATAATTGCAAAAGGTACCTTCTTTATATAGATCTTGAAAGACTCTAATGCCTTTTCCATACCATTGCTTAAACACAGGGTCAGTAATAGATGGTGGAAACATGTGATTGTCCTGTAACGGCTTTAATGATGAGGCAGAGATAAATTTGAAGTGTCGCCTGAATTGCCCGCAGATCCGGAGGGTGGATATGACTACCGGGCTATGTGTTAAGGAAGTAACTTTACAAGATAGGGGTGAAGTAAGCAATGTAGATACACATGAACTTGCCTCCAATCTGCACCACAGTGCACTGGGTGGATTGAGCCAAAATGCTAATTTATGAACATTTGCTGACCAGTAGTAAAACATAAAATTGGGAAGAGCTACAGTAGCCCACCACTACGCCGACATCTCTGAAGTACTGATTTACGGATTCTGGGCACTTTACCACCCCACAGAAAGTGGGTAACAATCGGGTCGATAGATTTAAAAAAGCGCTTAGGAAGAAATAAAGGAATGCACTGAAAAACAAAGAGAAATTTGGGTAAGATATTCATTTTAACTGCATTAATTCAACCCATCAATGATAAATATAGACTTTTCCATCTCTGAAAGTCAGACTTAGTTTGCTCTAACAAAGGAGAAAAATTAGCGGATAACAGAGATGGCAGGGATCTGGTAATATTAATGCCAAGGACCTACATCCTGTTTTACTAACTTTAACTGGAAAGTCTGTCTGTAGGAGTCCCAAGGCCAATGTATTAATGGGGAAACATTCACTCTTCTGAAGATTCACCTTATACCCAGAAAATGAACCAAATTTTTCTATAATGGATCGAATATGTGGCAGACTCAATATTGGATTAGAGATATATAATAGCAAATCATCAGCATAAAGTGACAATTTAATTTAAATACCCGCGCGGACCACGCTCCGAAACAGAGATGACGACCTCAAAGCAATCGACAATGGTCCAATGGCCAATGCAAACAACAGCGAGGACACCCCTGCCATGTTCCCCATCTCAGATTAAAATAGCTGGATCTTATGTTATTGGTGTGTATGATAGCCTGGGAAGAGGCATATAAAAACCACATCCAAGAGATGAAATCGTTCCCAAACCCAAATTTTTGAAGCACAGCAAAAAGATATTCCCCCTCCACTCGGTCAAATGCTTTCTCAGCATCAAATGTAATCATAACCTCAGGTGTTACAGCAGAATGTTTGGAGTGAATTACATTTAGAAAAGTGCGAACATTAAAATATAACTGTCTCCCCCTAATGAAACCTGTTTGATCCTCAGATATGATCTTTGGGCTTGGGCTGCAGCGTGCGATGTGATCTGTCAACCATAACGTCCCTGTCAGTATTAAGGACTTTTTAAGCAATTCCGAGACAGCAAGGGTGGTACAGGGTTTGTCTTCTGGAATTCCTATAATCCTTATATTATTGTGTCGAGATCTGGCTTCCACGTCTTCACACTTATCTTCCAATTTTGCCACAGAGGCCATGAGAGAGTCCACCTTGTCCTCCAGCACGGTGATGTCATCAGAGCAGGTAGCGAGTGACTGTTCCATATCCTTCTCTGTACTTTTCAGTGCAAACATGTCCGTTTGCACCGAAACAAGACTATTCGAAAACTCCGCTTTCACCGCCTGAAGTTCGCTCTTAATAGTCGACAAGTCATCTCGAGTCGGGTCCGCTCCTCGGCGCTGGCTGTGTCACTCTCTGCCATGGATGGACTAACGGTAGCAGGTCACTGTTGCGTTGTCTGTTCGTTACCGAGTTTATTGGCTCTAGTTTTCATTTTAATTCACCCAAAGTAAGGAAAAGTAAACCGGGCCAACTAAACTTTATTACAGATACAGTGGAACCTCGGATTGCGAGTAACGTAGTTTACGAGTGTTCCGCAAACCGAGCAAAGATTTTAAATTATTTTTTATTCGGAAACCGAGCAAGTATTAGTTTACGAGCGCCGAGTATCATGCTTCACACATGCGACTCTTATTTTGACACCGAGCGTCACTCTCTCACCTTACCCCCTTCCCCTCCCTCCCCCCCCACGGCTTTGCAAACAGAAACTTTGCTTGTGCGTGCGCAGTTTCACACAGACGCTCTCTCCCCTTTTCACCCCTCCCGGCTTCACAAAGACACAAAACTCTGCTCCGTCGCGATTCTTTTCAAAGGTAAGGTGCTGGTTCTTCTTTTTTTTTTTTTACTTTACAGCAGTGATTCCCTGACATCGCTTCCTGTTTGACGTAGCTTCCTGTTTTTCGTATTCTTCCCGCGAAAGTTCCTCGTCTGTTTGTAACAGCGTTTTAGATTATATTTTGTTTAGTTTTTTTTTTTATAATTATATATTTTTCCCGTTTTTACTAAATAACAAATTAGTTTTTACGCTTTAATACTACTGGACTTTATCCGTTTTTGCACTTTTTGAGAGAACGCGCATATCATCTGACCAACAACAAGCGAATCCATCAGCAAATAATCACAACTCCGGCACAAAGGTACGTTACTATGTCCACCATTCAGCTCGCTCAGTGTGTGGAGTGCAGGATGTTTAGACATTCTTCCTCCGTCATTAGTGATAATTTTATTTGTGATAGGTGAGCACCCTGACGGAGAAAATATTAGCATTAGAGGAGCGCATCCAGACTCTAGAGAGGGTTAGAGAGCGCGAGAGCAGCGTTATTCCCGTAGCGGAAAGTCTGGGTGCCGCAGGCGGAGATAATCATCCCCCGACTCCGGCAGTAGAGCCCTCACAGCGGGGCGAGTGGGTGACGACTCGGCGGCATACTCGTTCAGCCAAAGCTAACGCTAAGGCTAGCCCACCGGAGCACACCTCTTCTGCGCTTCACGTGTCCAACAGGTTCGCTCTCCTCAGTGATGCCCCGCTGAGAAACCTGAAAGAGCTCCGGTTATAGGAGACTCCATACTGAGACACGTGAAATTAGCTCGGCCTGTAGGGGGCGGCAGTGGTCAGGTGTATCCCGGGAGCCAGAGCACCGGACATAGCAGGTAATCTAAGGACTCTAGGTCAGCATAGGTTCTCTAAGATAGTGGTACATGCTGGAGCTAATGATATACGCCTTCGTCAGTCAGAGGTTAGCAAGAGTAACTTTACAGAGGTGTTTAAAATAGCGAAGGCGATGTCCGAAGAAGTAGTTTGCTCTGGTCCCATCCCAATGAGACGTGGCGACATAGCTTACAGCAGGTTATGGTCGCTGAACCGCTGGATGTCCA
>JAAGKR010009227.1:0-27459 GCA_011419295.1 Clarias macrocephalus | reverse complement strand
TTTTTTTTTTTACTGGCAATCCAAGATTACACTGTAATTCCTAAGAACCTCCAACTTTAGTTTAAAGTTGAGGGGGTCAAACCCTAATAATTTGTGTCTTATGTGTTTTGCACATTTGTTATCCTAAAAACGTCAAAACCTATCATGTGTATATACAATGGGTCATGTTTCAAAGCTAATAACTGCATACAGCAATATGTCATCACAAACGCTTTAATAAAGTCTAATGAAACGTTATTAGTTTTCATTCTTTGGCACCACAACTCACTCTGGCTCTTCTGGCCCAAAAACAAAGACGAATGAAAATGCACAGTTTCATTTATTGCCTTTTAGGATAATAGAAGTGAGCACAAGGTCATTTTCAGATGCAAAAAGATGGCGGAGTTTTTGCATTTCTTTCCGTGTGCGCATTCAGCTTTAATATTTTGTGTAGAAACATACATTATATAAACATATACTAATATTACTGAACATGACAATCCTTTTGTTCTGTTGTACAGATTTTCATTTCCACCCAATGGTTGGGTCCACCCAACCTCAATAATCAAAACCGGCCAAAGGGGTTGGCATTCTTGATTTCTTGATGCAGTATAATTCTAGTATAAAATCAAAAGTATGTTCATGTTAGCTAGATCTAGGTGTGATGTATTCCTATAAAACTGCCTTGCAACTGCAGCAACTAGTCTAAATGATTTGTACACTGTGACAAGAGATCTCTCACACCACCAAACACTTTAGTGAAATTATCCATTAAGATTAAATGAGATTGCTTAAGTGTGTGTGTGTGTGTGTGTGTGTGTGTGTGTGTGTGTGTGTGTGTGTGTGTGTGTGTGTGTGTGTGTGTGTGTGTGTGTGTGTGTGTGTGTGTGTGTGCAGCTTTACTGCTGTCTCATTCATTAGTAATTTAACCCAGCAACATTTTCCTCTCCTGCCTCGTACTGATCAGTCTTTGGCTTTGAGTAGTTCTAGACATTTTTAAGATACATATATAGTCATACAATGCATAAGTTACCATCCCCTTGTAGGGGTGCGCCTTCATTTTCATCTTCTATACCATTTAGGCTGTGTACTGGGTCACAGGGGTCTGGATCCAATCACAGAAGACTTAAGGCAAAAGGTGGTGTACACCCAGGACAAGGGGCCAATACATTGCAGGGCACAACACACACACACACTTCACTTTTGAGAATGCCGGTTATTAAGCTAATCTGCATGCTTTTGGACTGTGGCAGAAAACCCACCAAGCACAGGAAAAAACATATACACTCCTCAAAACAGACCTGTGATGGGACTCGAACTCTCAATCCTGGAGGTGTGAGGCGACAATGCTAACCGCTACAACACCATACTGCCAGGGGTGGGCCATATAACAAAAATCACATGTAAATGTACACATTCGTTTGACTGTCTCTAGCTTTGTTTATAGCACACAATGTGGGGGCCAGTTCATGTGTGAAAATGGTTCCTCGTGTTCCCAGATCCACTCTTTCACAGTATGGAGACTAATAATTTTTTTCCTTCACTTATACACTTATTAATGTTTGACAAAAAGGAACATCCAGAAAGAAATCTTACTTGCATTATATGTCAGTAATTTTCAAGTTTATTCATGTTAAGGTTTTTTACACTTTTGCACTCATCTACAAAGAGATAAGCAGCACAACAGCATAGTGGTTAACGCGCCTTAGGTTCTGTGTGCACAGACTTTGCATGTTCTCCCTGTGCTTTGTGGGTTTTCACCAGGTACTCTGGTTTCCACGCACAGTCCAAAGATACACAGATTAGGCTAACTGGCGTTCCTAATTTGCCTGTTGTGGGTGAATGCGTGTGAAAATTTTGAACAGAAGTCCTACCACAGTCGTAAAAATTGGAATAAATACAATAGACACCTTTGGCCTCCACAGTCCCTAGATGGACTACAGAGGTTCTTAGATGGATGGATGGATGAAGAGATAAATAATGACTTGTGGTTTATTATCAGCAAACAATTTTACTCCTGCTTTCCAAAGCATCACTTCAGTTCTATTTATTGTAAGTATATCAGAAAGTGATTTTGCTGGTACCTGTAAGTGTTACTGAGATACTTTGACCTGTGAAGGCATAATAAGCTCCTTTGGTCTTTACTCCTGTGCAGCAGAGCTAGACAGGGTTCAGGGGCTACAGTTCATTAATCACAAACCCCTCCTGAGCTGGCATCATTACACAGGGCATGTGGTGTCATAACATGTACATAAAAGGTTTAGAGTTTTGGGTATACTGGAAATCAAACACAAAGAGAGAAGAGGAAGAAGGTCAGTCAAGGTGAAGGCCATAGTTGGATAAGAAAAAAGTGTAACTTCTGAAATAAGTCATAAGGGAATCATCATCTCACTGCTGATGAAACATCAAAGTGTTCCTTTTTTAAATTATTCATGCTGCCTCGGTGTGCGTGTGCGTGTGTGTGTGTGTGTGTGTGTGTGTGCGTGTGCGTGTGCGTGTGTGTGTGTGTGTGTGTGTGTGGCAACAGGATCTGAGTGGAAGTACTTGCATAACAAAACAGTGTTATTATTTCAGTGAAACACTGAGCATACCTAAGTGATGTAGATGTTTATGACGAGATTAAAGAGCTGAAATGTTTAATTTCGCCTTTGTGTAATTGGCTTACAGAAACAGATCAGTAGTGCCTTCTTTGCATTAGAGCTCAGTGTAATTAAATTGAAAAAAAAGTGTAATTTCTCAAGCAGTCAAGCTGCAATTTACTTGAAAGAGTCTAATTCAATGTTATTATACACTGATCAGCCATAACGTTAAAACCACCTACATAATCTCATGTAAGCTCCTGTTGTGCGGCCAAAACAGCTCTGACCTTTTGAAGCATGGCGACACAAGACCTCTGAAGATATCCTGTAGTATCTGTCACTAAGACATTAGCAGCAGATCATTTACGTCCAGTAAGCTGCAAGGTGCAGCCTCTATGGATCAGCACATTGCACAGTTCCTCATCCTGAACAATCTTGCAGTGAATTATCCTGCTGAAAGAGACCACTGCGATATGGCAATATGGATGAAAAAGAAGGATTGTGATTGGTCTGTCATGCTGTCACTGGTTCACTGTCTGCCCTGTCTGTACTCACCATTGCATACAAGGAACACCCAATATGACCTGCCATTTTAGAGATGCTCTGACCCAGTCATCTAGTTAACGCAATTTGTCACTCAGATCCTTATGCTTACGCACATTTTCCTCCTCTCAACACATTAACTTCAAGTTCTGACTGTTCACTTGCCTAATTCCTTGACAATTACCATTGTAACAATATTCTTCTTCATTCATTCATCCTCTTTACCCTTTATCCTGTATACAGGGTCATGGGGTGGCTTAGAGCCTATTTCAGGAGACTTAGGGCACAAGGTGGGATACACCCTGTGCCAATTCAATGCAGGACACACACACAATATAAATAACCTGCATGCCTTTGGGATAAAAACCTGGTTACCCAGAGGAAACCCACCATGCACGCAGAGAACATGCAAATTCCGGGCCATGCAAACAGACCTTAGGCGGGTATAGAACCCGGACCCTGGAGGTGCGAGGTAACACTGCTAACCTCTACACCACCATGCCGCCCTGCAAGTGTAACAATATAATCAGTGTTATTCACTTCAAATTCACTGTTTTAATGCTACACCATTTTTCCTACGGCTTTGTTCCAAACCTTGTATGGTGTACAGTGCATACTTGTACATATTTGCATTACATTTCCTCAAAATAAGCTCAAATGCCCTACATTTCACATAATCATTTGATAAGTGATGAGAATGAGGACTAATGAGAATTTACTCTTTTATGAGAATAATGTGCCAAGCTGAGAAAATGAAAAAACCCACAGGGTCCCTTAAAACCTGCGTTTTAGTGATATTTTAATGGTTTCCCAACATGCACTGCTTTAACCATGTCAGATTTTCAGCATGAACAGACTGTACTTTTGTTTAAAGCTCAAATCTAAACTTCTTGCCATATTGCTAAGTACCAGGCATTAACCGTGTGTGTGTGCGTCAGGGGTAGATCGTAAAAATTTACATCTATGAGTAGTTTAACCGCACTGCGCATGCACAAACAAAAGTTTCTGCATCTTTCTCTAATTTTGCGGAACACCCATAAATCCATGCTGCTATTAGTTGGTTAGTAGACAATTTTGTGGTGACTATATGTAATAACGGGTTGACGTGTTGTACATTTTTATGCATCCCCACTTGCAAAAGAACAGCTTCCTACTGCGGCGTCTTATATATATAGTATATATACTAATGAATAATCTAAAAAAATAAATCAGACATTGCGATTGAAACAGTTACTCACTTACTCATTACTTGAGTAGTCTTTTCACCGAATACTTTTTTACTCCTACTTGAGTAATATTCTGGATGACTACTTTTTACTTCTACTTGAGTAATATCATTTTGAAGTACAGCTACTCTTACTTAAGTAAAATTTTTGGCTACTCTACCCACCTCTGGTGTGTGTGTGTGTGTGTGTGTGTGTGTGTGTGTGTGTGTGTGTGTGTGTGTGTGTGTGTGTGTGTGTGTGTGTGTGTGCATGTCTGTGTGTGTGTGTATGTGGTTTAAGAGAGAGAGGCTCATTGTGAAACCTTTTTATAAGAGCAATAGAACAGCATATGGGTGACAAGCTATATATATATATATAAGGTTTCATGCTAATTCGTGCTATCCCACAAAAAAGCAGACCCTGAATATTTTTTCTGCTTTGAGTAAAATGCAAAAAAAAAAAAAAAAAAATTAAATAAAATATAATTATATCCCAGTTCATGGGTTTGAGGCAAGATTCCCTCCTGGTATGATAATTAGAAGGCTAAAGCGAGAACAGCGTGTCTTTTAAATAAATACTTATTATTCATGATCTCTTGTGTGAGGATGATCAAATTTTGATATTAAAGGTATGATAACATCTATTAAGTGAAATCATGGTGTTGAAGTTCTCCCTCATGTCTGCAGACAGGGAACTGGAAGTGAAAGGACATTTCAACTTACAACACTCACAAAACCATTTCTAGCAATTGCTGTTAACTTGACCTTTCACAGACTCCATTGACACAGAGAGAGAGAGAGAGACTTTCACAGATCCATTGACACAGAGAGAGAGAGAGAGATAAAGAGATAGGCATTCTCTTTTTTTGTTGTTGTTTCTAAATAACGGATAGATAATTCACGTAGGAGAAAGAAAAAGGGCAGCTGAGGAAATATGAACTTTCACAAAACGCCCCAGTCAGTTTAATATTGATCGCCTGTAGTCTGAGAATACTACAGATCACTTTCAGGTGGCATGAACTGATGCACCACTGCAGAGTGGAAAAAGAGAGAAAAAAAACTGAGAAAAAGCTACTGAGAAAAAGCTACTGAGAAAAAGCTACTTGCTTCACCCACCTAACAACCAGCAATGAGAAAACATGGAACTTTAAAACATTTTAAAACAACCACCCCCTACCATGGGCCTATTTAATACTTCACAGCTTCAGATGTTCAGCCACATTTATTTTATATATAATGTATATTTGATATGTATATTCTTATGATGATATTATGTATATGTTGTATATGATTAGATTATGTATCTATGTATATGCACTTTTTAGAATTATAATATACAGTACATACAGTATATACAACAAAAACATTATAACAGCATAAGAGAATTGCATTTTTGTAAAAAGAATATTGACTGACAAAACAAATATCAACCTACAGACACCTAAAAATTAAGGTTGTGTTTTAAACTGGAATTGTTCGGTGTCTTGTGGGAGGGAATTGCACTAAAAGCAGCTTCAAAACCTTTTCACTTTTATTTCTGGAAAATGAACTCATTGTCTTTAAATATATTAAACAGAATTGCATTTGATTAAACTTTCTAAAACCCAGTAAAATGTTGTGAATACTGAATTAATATCTAACTTACCAGTTTAATGTAAGGTTATTATATCGTACAAAAATGCAACTAGTAGTATTATACACATTGAAAAACCTGGTTACGTGTGTGCAGGGATATACGTAATAAGTCTGAACTCTAACTCACTAACATACAGCAGGTAAAGGTGAACAGAATACTAATGAGCCATTGATCACTGCAATCCTTCATGCCATGCATACAGAAACAGTGCATCAGTATACTTTAAGCTGTCACAGGCGATCAAGGTCACAAAGAAGGTATATCACAAAGGGCTTGTATTATCAGCAGAGGGATGACAGAGAGGAGACAAATGGCCACTACTACAATGCACTTTGAAGTCTCCATCAAAAAGAGAGCATGTGATTGATGGCTCATTTACATGCTTTCAACTACTTCAAAAAAGTCGCAAAAGCATCTTAGAGTTTGGCTTTAAAATCTCCAAGTATATACTGATTCTTTAGTGTGGTTTGTTGGTTTCTGTTTACAAGCCTCCTCACAACGCAGCAAATTGTTTTCTTCAACCAGTCACCAATAAAACAGTACATCGTTTGCAGAGGTTGTGGGCAAGCTGTATTTCATGCAGTATGGCTGTATAGCATGGATTTTTCAGTTTATAGATGATTGAGATTGCTTCTTTTTATTTTTTTTTATTTTTTTCAAATTGTGCCCCAAAACCATTATTCAGCTCATTTGTTTTACACAACACCTGTTCAAGAATATTTATGAACCCCTGAAGTCCTATTGTGAACTCAAAGACAGCACACTCAATCTGTCAACATAGCGATCCATCCTTCCATTCTATTTTCTTCGCTTTTCTGTTCCTTTTTACTGTCATTTTTATGAGAGATACATGTGTTCGTGAGGTGCTCAATCTCTGTTAGGTCGTGTGCATCAATAGTGTTTTTTTTTTTTCTAATACATGCATGTTACCGTGGTCAAGTATTAAAAATTGCAATTGACCTGATAAAATTTCTGCTCAATTTAAGTCCTGGAACATGTCTGTGCCATCAGGGAAAAAATCGAATGAAGGGATAACCTGGTAATTTGGTACTGTATATTCAGGTCATCAGCTGACTATTTTATTGCCACATAATGTTGCTGAGCCTAGACCTGACCAGTTAAAGCAACCTCAGACGTTACCATTGCTGCTGCGGTTGACACTATGCATGATGGGTGTATCGTTTTATGCATTTCATATCTTACCCTGACACACTCATCACTTAGTTGTTGGGTAAATCTATACTCTCCAAAGTCTTGAGTAGTCTCAATGACCCGTTGTTTTACTTATGGCTGTGAAGCTGTTCTAATCCTGTGAATTCTTGCCACATTGTGAATGTGGAAATGCTCTTACTTTCACTATACAGGGTGTCCTGGATGCAGGGACAAACAGAAAAACAAACAAAACAATTAAGACAAAAGCTACTTTTTCAATTCAATTCAATTTTATTTCTATAGTGCTTTTAACAATTTTCATCATCGCAAAGCAGCTTTACACAATCAAAAGAATAATTTAAGTTTGTATGAAATGTGAATGTGTATGAATCAAAAAATGTTCAGATAGTCCCTGATAAGCAAGCTGAGGGCAACAGTGGCAAGGAAAAACTCCCTGAGATGGCAGTAGGAAGAAACCTTGAGAGGCACCGGACTCAACAGGGAACCCATTTGGGTGAAACAGAAAGCAGGAATTGATCTGCATTCATAATGTGTGTTGGGTGGCAGGCAGTTCAGTATAATAGTTGTTAATAAATGTTAATTGATGTTAATATGGAGGCTCAAGTAGACTTGTAGGAAATTCCAGTCCTGAACTATCGAACGACTGTAGCCAAGTCCGCAGAGAAACAGCCGTCAACATCATGCGAGGCCAGAATCGTCTTCCTAGTAGAGTGAAACTGTCCCCAGACATCTTTTGTATCGGCCAGTCTTTATTTGAGAGCTAATTCATCTGGAACATACACACATACTGCACACAAATCTGAGACCCATTTAATTCCAGTCATTTCAAGTCTTTTTGTTTGATTTGCAAGATGCAGGCTAATAACAAAATTGTGACTTTTTGGGCCAGGTAACATATAATTAAGTCCATTTCTGTTCCAAACACTAATACCACAATAAGTCTACATAAGATATTTCCACAGGGTTCAAACTTCTTGACACTAGACTAAATGTGGCAAATTACATAAAGTGCTTGATCCCCTTGTCAGTTACGAGAAATAAATTGGTGAATAAGTATAAATTTCCACCAATTTGTTATCCCTATAGTCATAAGTAATGACTATTTACATTATTTCATTGCTGATCCATGTACAGAATTTACCTTTAGGCTCGGGTCAGGGTCAACAAAGATGTACTTAAAGTTCATTCATTATTATTATGTTCATTATTTACTTAGATTTATAGTTATAAGTGAACACTCCCTTTATAGTCCTTTATAGTTATCAGGGAACACCCCCTGAGCAAATTAAAAGAGAAGAGCTTAATTTAAAGATTAAATGAAATAGGATTAATGAAACAGAAGGCATGTGGTTTGGAGTTGTCCTTGAGAAGCAGACATCCTGTGTGTGCCTTATGTCTGGTGAGGAATGGAAACAGATTTATAATAATATAATAGAGTTATAACAATATAAAATCCCAGAATGACACAATATAAACACAATAAACAATACACACTGTGACCAACTCTTTTCTGAGGCGATTAGTTCAAGTCTTGGTCAATTACCAGTACACCAAAAGTACTCATTCTTGCCATTCCAGACTCATAACTAAAAAGAAATTAAAGAATATCAAGTGTGATTTCTAACTATTCCAGAAACCATTGTGTAGCTGATGATGAAATACAGAGAAAAGTAAAGTTGTTACACCAGGGTCAGCCTACTCATTTAGTATGTTGAAAGATGAACCAACATGATGCAAGAATTTTATTTTATATTACAGGGAAACACCCCCAGGATTTTTCTCTAACATCTTTAAAAAATCTACATATTTTTTGTCTTTACATACTGTATCAAATAAGGGATTAAACCAAAATGCACAAAAAACTGCACTGTGTCTGGTATTTTTGCTCAGGGAAAAAAAAAACTGAAACAATTGCCGTAAAAGCTTTATCAGGTGACAAACCTTGGAATTAAAGTGGCTGAGCATTACAAATAACCTTATAAAAGAAGTGTTGATTGAGCAATTAGACCAAGTTCAACGCTGTTTTAAAGCCCATCCAAAAGCTGCTGATATTTCAGATACGTAAACCTGGTGTTCATTTTTTTTTTATAATTAAAGATAACCATGATATCTGTAGGTTAAAGACACAGTTGCTGTTGAGGCTAATCTCAGCCTTGTATCCTCTTTACCATACAAGGCATATGGGATGACAGTGTGCTAGTGCAGGCTGATGCTTGTGGCTTTGCTGTGTTTGGCTTGCTTCTACTCTGCTGCCGTGAATTGTCTGGCTTCTGCTGCAAGGGCTCCTTTAGTAATCTTGCTCCTGGTTGGGTGCTTCGAGAACAACTGCCACCCAATTGGCAGCATCAATGTCAAAGTCTTTGAGGGGGCCTTCAGGCAGTCTCTGAACAGCTTCTTTTGCCCTCCAACTGTGTGCTTGCAGTGGCATAGTTCACTGTAAATCAGCTGTTTCAGCAGGTGGCTGTCAAGCATATAATGCTACCATTTGAAAGAGCTTTTGCAGAATTCAATTTTTAAAAAGTGCAATTCATTTAGTACAGTGTATATACATATTGTGACATCTACTGTAAGTCTCCAATAAAAGTGAAAGTATGACAGATTTGGTGTTATTGCAACCTGATTAGTCACTAATAGATAGCTTGCTAGTTAATGGGATAGTTAATTTTTGTATGAGATTGTGCTGTACATACAGTAAATCACTCGGCTAAGCTGAGCAGAGCAGAGCAAACTAGAGGGCTAAATAAATATTACTTATAGCCAAGCTAACATTGAAAGTCAACTAACTCATGACTGTTTTTCTGTGACAAAACTGGCATTCGAATGCATTATTTTATATTTTTAAAAGCCTGTATGGGGAAAACCCCCTTTAGTCACATACCTGTATACCTTTAGATATTATCCATCCATCCATCTAGGCACCTCTGGAGTCCAACTAGGGTTGTGGAGGCCAATGGTGACCACTGTATTTATTCCCATTTTGTACTGTATGACTATAGTAGGACCTCTGGTCAACATTCACATGCACATTCGCACACTATGGGCAATTTGGGAATTCCAATTAGCCTAATCTGCATGTCATGGACTGTGGAAGGAAACTAGAGTACCCGGAGGAAACCCACCAAACATGGGGAGAACATGCAAACTCCATGCACACAACCCAACATGGGAATCAAACCTAAGACCTGGAGGTGCAAAACAATAAGCCACTAGGAATGTACTTCTACAGAATTTTTTTTTTAATCATTTTTTATTTTTAGATTTTAAATGGTGGGATATAACCTCCATAAAAGCCATACTGTATTTTTTATTTATTTAGCAATATGTTGATTAATTAACCCTTTAACTCAAGTACCAAGTAGTGCCCTTCTTCAGGAGTTATCGGGGGATTTGTGTTAAATTTGTAGCTCGTGTTAGCTGTGAACCAAATGGTGAGGTTAGTCATGAACCAGTGAGTGTGTTGGCGAAAGCCCACGCTCATGCTAACTAGCAATAATAAAAACTTGAGGCAATTTTAACCATCTGTAGGCAAGTGTTGTTTAAGACAACACATCATTAGCAAATGTGTTTCTTGCTGAAAGTGCTTCCCAGACTGGCTTTGAATGTGAGATTTTAGCAGGCAGCACAGTATCACAAAAAGTGATTCATGCTACGTATATCTGCTAAGCTAGACTGGAAGAAAGCAATAAATTCATCTGTTCTTCACTTGGGCAATACAGTAATATCAGATGATGCATATTTTCTCTCAATCAGCCTGAGATGTTAAATAACGCAGAAACATAATTTTACATTCCTACTGTCAGCATCATTACTCAGGCTTGTATGTGACACGATATCTAATAGGATGTAAGTTATTTTTAAGCCAATCTCCAAACTTAGAATATGGCATAAAGCTTGTAACCTTCCAAAAATGTGGGATAAACCTAATAACCTTAGATTGTTCACCAGTTCTGCTTCAATGGATTCTTCAATCACACATATTATGTTCGTTAAGAGAGCATAAAAATACATAAAGGAAAATCCACTGATATTTTTTTCATTCACATTTTATCTGCAATGGCATCCAAAATTAACTTTGCAGTCAAAGTCTAAGTGGACTTTTCTAGATTAAAAAATGTTCCAGATTTTTTTGTTTTGTTTTGTTTTATGCATTACCCACAATGCTGTTCTACCTGCTGATAGTGATGCAGCTGGGAATTGGGCTGCCTAAAGATAAAGAGGAAACAGTGTTTTAGTTACTTTAGTCTGTCCAGCTTTCTCTACTCCTCATCTGTATGCTCTACTTAACCAGATGAGATTCCAATGCTTAACTTGAGAGCATTCGGATTAATCTCTGAATCTACTGTAACTCACACAGTTGCATTACATTCTGGAACTTTATGTCCAATGTGAGAACAGAATATGTTTTTATTTTGTTTGTAGAAAGAATTGGCCATTCAAGAGCACCTGCACTATCAATCCCACACTAAGATGGCAACATGGCACACATCCACTATGCACATTACTATGATCAGTAAGAACAATACAGCTTGGTATACGGACGCCCTGCCTTAAGAATTTTTGCCTTAAGAACTGAAATTTTACAAGAAATTTGCCTCGGTATGTGAAGAATTTTGGGCATAAATGCAACTAAACCGAGCCAAACTGAATACCGGCTTGCGCCTACATTAAGCATACATCCGGCTTGCACCTACATTATGCGTGCACATGAGTTGCGTGTATCTGGGAACTGTAAAAAAAAAAAATTGTTAGTGGAAAGCCAAGCGAAGCGGGTTAAAGTTTTTTTGTGGGGCTTATTTACATTTTGTGCAAGAAGCAAGCATGGCAGCAAGAAGAAAATGGAGCCACTTTCAGATTCTTTTTTAAATCAGCCTGTGCCAAGAGGAATCATAAATTAAGATTAAGTGAGGTTTGATGTCTATTTATTTCATAATCCAATACAAAATTTCATCCAAATAACTCGCCTCTGGAATGGTTTAAATTCGTATGCAGAGGCACCACTATACAAACATATTGTCACGATCTCGACTCACACATGACGTTCAAAGTCCACTTTCATCCATTGACATTTCCTTTCCCACGCTGTCATGCTCCTTACCATGCGGACCACCCACCAGCACACCAGTTTCTCATTTGGTGTTGATTTCTTCCTGCTTATAAGGAAGCGCAGCACTCTATCTCTTTGCCAGTGCAATTCTCTCGCGTTTCGTTTCCTGGTTTTCACGTTGCCAATTTCTCTTTGTTTTCTTGTTTTCTAGCTTCTCATAATTTGGATTTGTCGCTTCGATCTGGTTTAACGGCTTTGAACTATCCCTTTCATTCCTTGACTACGGCTCTTCTTAATGTTTTGCTCTGAAGCCCTCACGGATCACACAGCTTTTGAAATCACGCTTCCGCTCTGTCACACACGCCCCCGCTCAGAGATTCCTGTTAAGTACAACTCTGATGGATCTATTTCGACCTCACTCAGACCATCACCACGGTCTCAATCTGAACGCCGGTTAGTGTAATCTTTTTTCTCTTTCTTTTTTCAGGTGTGTTGTGTTTGAGTCTACTGTTCGCAGTGGACAGTCTATTTTTATCCCGATTACTACGTGTACGCACGTAGGGTGACGGATATTTGCATACTTGTTTAGTTTGTTTGATTTTTGCTTTGAGAAGTTCTGTTCGCAGACTTCACTCGATTAATGAGTACTAAGTGTAGAAGTGCTCTTAGCATTCAGATATTGATAGGCAGATATTGAGCATTCATTAATGAACAGTGATTCGTCACAGTTCGGTATTTAGCAGTCGTGTGTGTTTGATTCTTTGCTCAGTGCTAGTGCAGCCATTTAAAGCTGACTGTGACACTGTATCTAGTTACAGCGCAGCCGGATTCGTTATTATGAGCCACTCGAAGTGTCGTTTTTGTCAGGCTGAGATGCATCCACGGGATGGACATAGAGAATGTCCACCCTGTTTAGGTATACAGAATTTGCTTGATGATAATGAACATCCCTGTGCAGCAGCAGTAGGGTTAACATTTCAGGAGCGAGTACAGAGAGCCAGGCATTCAAATAGTAGCAAGAAGGATGCTACGGTAAGACGCCCTTCGTGGGGGAACACCCTTGCAAGCACAAGAGGGATTGCACCCCCGATAACTCTATGTCCTCACGTGCTGACATCCTGCAGGACAAACGTAGGAGAACCACAATAACTCAGAAACCCAAGAGTGATACTCAATTACAAATTTTAGCAGCCTTACATGATTTAGCGGATAAATTTGAAACACATACAACTACTGTGAATGCACAACCACCCGCAACCTCTTTAGGTGATGAAGAATCACACCGGGAGGGGACGGATGATTCAGTAGATATTATCTCACTGCATGCAAATGACTCGCTTTCTCGCATTTTGAGTGCAACAAAAATATTGGGCCTTGACACTAAAGAAGAGGTTTATGTTTCAGCCCCACAACAAGGTGTGTGGGCAAGTATTTTCCGTGCTCAGCCCCCTGTGTCTATACCTGTGGCTGATGATTATTCTCAGATGCTGAGAAAAACATGGAATAATCTAAAAGCAGCGCCCCAGTTTAATGCAGGAATGCAGGTGATTCGCCAAAATAAATTATGCCCCTGAGACTGGTATGAGTAACATGCCTCCAGTGGAGAGAGAGATCGCAGCATTAACCTCCTTAGGACCTGACCGGGTCACAGATAACCCTAGGTGTCCAAAGGACAGTTCGCCTAATGTGCCAGGCATACAATGCAGCGACTCGGGCAGCCCATTCAGGAAATGCTCTGGCAATAATTTTGGCAGCTTTGAGAAAAGTGATATTGTGAATCTAGTTGATGCGGCGCTTATCACACATTCACAGCTCACCAGGGATATTGGCGCTTCCATGTCCTCGACGATCTTGGCCAGAAGGCAGATTTGGTTGGCTCAGACATCCTTGCCTGAAACCATTAGAAAGGAATTAACCAATATGCCGGTAATCCCTGGTAGAGTCTTTCATTCTGATTCTCAGTCTGTGCTGGACACTGCTGACCTAGCAAGACGTAGAAGGGAGTCTGTCCAACAAACTTTTGGTCATATGGCATCCGTTAGATATGACCACATGCTTTCTCGAACTGGGCCGCTTCCAGGGGAATGGCATCTCCATCCCGAAGTGGTGAGACTCATATGGGAACAGTTCAATATGGCGAAGATCGATCTGTTCGCAACAGCAGAGACAACTCACTGCATCCACTGGTATTCTCTGAGCAACCTGGGAGATCTCTTGGGGATAGACGCACTATCTCAAGAATGGCCGGAAGAGCTGTTGTATGCTTTTTCCCCTCTTCCTCTGATTCCCTTGGTGCTCAGGAGGATAGCGCTAGGTCATCACAAAGTCCTGCTGGTGGCTCCAAGATGGCCAAAGAAACTCTACTACGCTTGGTTCAAGGTCATCCGTGGCAGCTACCGAAAAGAGCCGATCTTCTGTCTCAAGTAGCGGGACAAATCTGGCATCCAAAGCCAGAAATTCTGCAATTGTCAGTGTGGCTTCTGCTCAGCCCCTCCCTAATCTGGGCTTAGATGAGGCAGTAAGGAGAACAATAAATAGCTCAAAGGCACTCTCTACTTGGAGTAACTATTCAAGCAAATGGCGAAAATTCTCTGCATGGTGCCGAGATCAGCAGCTAGATGCTACCAATTGTGACACTAGCTTTGTTCTCCGCTTCCTCCAGACATTGTTGGATTCTGGGAAATCAGTTAATACTCTAAAGGTCTACATCTCAGCCATCTCACACTTGAATGCGTCAGGACAGGGCGTGAGTATTGGTAAACAGGGGTGTTTACCAATACTCACGCCCTGTCCTGACGCATTAAAGTGTGAGATGAGCATAAGCGATGTGCACCCTTAAGGAACTGAGACACTAACCCCTTAGTGTCTCAGTTCCTTAAGGGTGCACATCAAGGAACTGAGACACTAACCCCTTAGTGTCTCAGTTCCTTACATCGCTTATGCCCACGGAAGAGTATAAGGTCCCCAGCTTGGGACCTCACTACTGTCCTACGCTCACTGGTTAAAATACCATTTGAACCTCTGGATCAGGCCAGTCTGAAGTTCCTGACATGGAAAACAGCCTTCCTCCTGGCAATATGCTCAGCCAAGAGGGTCGGTGAATTGCACGCTTTATCAGTCAGTGAAGACTGTCTAAGATGGAAGCCGGAAAACACTGGAGTTTTTCTCTGGCCAAATCCGGCATTTCTACCCAAAGTCCTTAGACCTGGTACAATAAACCAGGTGATTGATTTGGATGCTTTCCACCCAGACCACCCTCTGTCAAACACTGGGTTGAATAATCCATCCTTATGTCCTGTCAGAGCATTGCATATATACATTGAGCATACTTGTACATTGCGACAGTCACATACACAATTATTTGTATGTTTTGACAAAAAGTGTGCAGGCAAGCCCATATCCAAGCAAGGTTTATCTCACTGGATAGTGGATACAATTTCACATGCATATTCCAGTCAAGATCTTCCTATACCCAGTAGTCTACTTGCCCACTCTACCAGGAGTATGGCCACCGCCTGGGCAGCGCTTAAGGGAGTATCACTTTCAGACATATGTGATGCATCATCTTGGAGCACTCCGTGTATGTTTACAAGATTTTATAGGATTAATGTTGCCAATCCTAATTCTTTGGGGTCCGCAGTTTTATCTGCAATTAAGTTACCAGAGGAAAGAGGTGATATGGGTCCCTCGTGACTCTGTTGGTACTAGTCATCCAGATTGAGACTGTGGTGATGGTCTGAGTGAGGTCGAAATAGATCGTAAGTTATTACCATAACTATGGATCTATGAGACCGAACGATGACCGTCACCATCTCTTGTCACTCGGGACGAGCTGACCCGTTCCAGGCAAGAGGAAGTGGTCGGTCCAACCGGATGTTTATATACCACCCCACCACTAAGGTCAGTCACCTGACGTTGTTGTATTAGGTCTCGAGGATGGGCAGAAGAACGGCGTCATTCAGATTGAGACCGTGGTGACGGTCATTGTTCGGTCTCATAGATCCATAGTTATGGTCATAACTTACGATCTCAAGGCTTCAGACCCAATGCCTTGCGACCTGACACCTGCAGCTCTGTGCCACAGACCCAACGCCTTGTGGCCACACCTGAAGCTCTGCACCTGGATCCATCTCTTTGCCTCTTTGCTGCCCTTCTGACAGAATAATCTGGTCAACGCAATGGATCCAGCAGAGTACGACAGGTACAAGTCCTTCCCTTCTCGGGAAGCACCACTCTTCGCCAACGTCACCCCTCAGATGTAGCAGCTACAGTTATTCTCAACATGAGTAACAAGTTCTGAACCCCCTTGAGAGCCATGCCTACCAGCTGCGCCCACTTATGGAGGTGAGCTGAGCACATGCAAATCCTTATGCAGATCCTTCACCTTATCCACTGAACAGTGACGGTGGCCTACGTGATCACTGTTCTTACAGGTAGTGCCCGGGAGTGGAGCACGGTTCTCTGGGACGCTCATGACCCGTGTTGTAACAACTTCGAGACATTCTCCAAGGAGATAAAGAGGGTTTTCGATCATTCTAATGTCGGCCCGGAGGCTGGGACCAGGTTGTTAAGGCTTCGCCAAGGGTCAGACTGGGGGTCAGCGCCCTTTAGTCAGACTGAGAACATTAGAGGGTGCTTCAGACAGACTCCCAGAACCATGTCCCTACTCCCTACTACTCATCAGTGGCCAAGCTCACCAGGTTCACGCACTCATTGTTCTGACCGTAACCTGATCAGAGCTTCTACTGCCAGGGTGCTAAAAGTTCCTTGTGTGCCAGTGGAACGTCCGCTCTCAGTTCAGGCGCTAAAAGAGAGACCCCTGCCAGATATCACACGCAGAATTCTTTCACTTAAGCTAAGGATTGCAGGGAACCACTCTGAGGAGATCTGTCTGTTTATTGAAAAGTCCTGAACGCTGTTCTCAGTCTTCAATGGCTAGCGCTTCGACTGGTCTAAGCATGCCATCAAGGGCTGGAGCCCCTAATGCTCTATGTCTTACCTTCACTCAGCCCTCCATTGGTCCTTCATTCTGGTTACCCCTGATGAACCTCTGGACATCTCCAATCTTCCCCTCGAATATCACAATCTCAAGATGGTCTTCAGGCTCGAGCCACATCACTTCCTCCTAATCGACCATATGACTGTCCAATAGACCTCCTAGTGGGTACCTCTCCTCCAAAGGCCCGGCTATACTCTTTGACATGCCAAGAACAAGAAGCCATAAGCGAGTATTTGAATTTGATTTGATTTGAATTTGAATTTGAGTACATCACGGGGGTCCTCGCTGCTGGTATCATATGTCCATCCTCCTCCCCTGCTGGGGGGGGGGGGGGGTTCATTGCAGAGAAGTGTGAGTTTAACATAACATCTACCACCTTCCTTGTTTTTGTCATCTCCCCCTCCCCCTCGGAATCGGCCATGGTTCAGGTGGTCTCCAACTAGCCAACCCTCCACTGAGTTCTGGGCTTTGCCAACTTTTACTGCCATTTCATTCGGGGGTACAGCTCCATCACCACTCCCCTAGCCTCCCTGACCTCCTCCAAGACACGCTTTTGCTGAAACAAGGAAGCTGAGAGAGCTTTCACTGACCTCAAGAGAAGGTTCTCCTCAGCTCCCATATTTATCATCCTCGACCCGTCTTGTCACTTTGTAGTGAAGGTTGACACTTTCGATGTTGGAGTGATCCTGTCACAGAGGTCTTTACAGGCCAACAAACTGCATTGAGGCTAAAGTCAAGCAGCCGTTGACTCAGGAGCCCGGCCCGAGCAATGCGCCCCTGATGGCCTCTTGTCCCCCTTCACCTACACTCACAGGTCTTGGAATAGAGCATGGATCCAGGTTGTCCTGTCACCCAGGCTCCTAAACCCACTTTATCATTGAACAGTATTGGTGGCCCACATTGGAGAAGGATGTTTCCAGCTTTGTGGCAGCCTGCGACAACCGGCCTCTGGCTGGCCTCCTCAGACCCTTACCCATGCCCTATCCTTACTCTTACCCTTACACAATCTTTATAACAGTGCCCTGGTCCCATATCTCACTGGATTTTGTAACGGGCCTACCCCGTCTGACAGAACACTTGTATTATGACCATTGTTGACTGTTTTTCCAAGTCTGTCTACCTAGTTCCACTCCCCAAGCTCCCCTTCACCAAGGAGACAGCAGAGCAATATCCTCCATGTTTTCCGTCTTCATGAATTCCCCAACGTCATTGTCTCAGATCGTGGTCCACAGTTCACCTCACACTTCTGAAAGGCCTTTTGTAAGTGTGACGGTGCCACTCCCAGCCCGCCTGGGTTTTTTATCCCCAATCCAAAGGCCAAACAGAATGAAAGGACCAGGCACTGGAAGTCGCCCTCCAGTGCATGACCACTCTTGACATTACCCCGTCCCAATATTTCATCCACCACTGCAAACAGACATGGCTACAAGCAAGATGATCCCTGCTGCAAGTCTCCAGGTCATACAAGAGACAGACTGACCACCACCGCTCCAAGGCCTCCAGGTACAATGTCATGCTTGCTACCAGGGACATCCTCTCTGCTCTTACGCAAACTCTCACCCCACTTTATCGATCCCTTCACTGTGTCCACTTCTGCTCCCATCCTCTATGCGACAGATCACCCACACCTTCCATGTTTTGCCCAATGACCCCACTCAGAGATTCCTGCTGGTCACAACTCTGACAAATCTCACAGCTTCACGCCTTGTGACATCTGCAGCTCTACACCTGGATCCATCTCTCCGCTCCTTCGCCACCATTCTGACACATTCGTCCAAAAACATTGTTTTATGGCATTTTTATTACTTTGAAAGGATTTGCACATTAAAAGCAATATTCTGCTCAGCCTTGTGTATTGTAACCTACTATTAGTTTCTGTTTCTGTAGGGTTTACAATGCCCAATGCATTCTCCATCAATATATGCAGGGTTTTACATATATTGACAACGAATGACTGTGGTATTGTTCACCATTATATGTAAGGGTTTTATACATAATGTTAGGACATTTTAATGTGAACAAAATACCTAATGCATTTTCCACCATTATTATGTAGGGTTTACAATAAAGTAGACCAAGAATTACTGCTGCATTCTTTACCTCCATTATGTAGTGTTTAGCTCTGGGTCAGAGGTATATCGAATCTTTAACAATTCGGGTTAATTTTGTTAAACTGAATAAAAATTTATATCGTACATTTATCAACTATCCATCCAGAGTTTAGTATGATTTAGTGTATCTTACCAATTCTGTTTATCCCGTGGCAGACGATGATAATACAAAATCTGGTATTTACCTAATTATGAGCAAGGTAACGTAAGATCTGGGCAAATGTTTAAACTTTAAAATACATGACCAAGACAACAATTCTTTATAAAGAAACAAGAATTTATTTGAACTAATCTACGATACATGAAACTACGCTACTTGAACACACACACACACACACACACACACACACACACACACACACACACACACATACCAACAGTATGTAGGGTGAAAGTTAACAAAGATCATCTAGTATGGTTTACTAGACCAAAGAAAGTCACAAGAGCAGAGTCTTCGGTTTAATCTTACAGTTTTAGTTATGAAACAAGCACCATTTTTCAGCAAGGTATGCAGTTTTGCTTGTATACTTGCATTATGTTTAGCTCTCATCTTGTGCTTTGCCTCCGGTGAAGGGAATCACGGCAATACTGATTGGTTGGTGCTCTGTGGTTGAAATGACGTCTTTCGGGAAAGCCCTTCGGTGAGGGCTTGGTTGCCTGGTTACCGATGGTGCGCTCTGGAACTTCTTCTGTGCGTTTCATCATTGCAGTTCTGGCACAAAGTCTCTTTGAGAGTTCTCGAAGAGTGGATGACGTCAGCAAAGGCGACGTAGTGGGAAGGGTGGAAGCCCGAGCGGCGAACTTGCTTCCATCAGATGGTCATGATGACGACGTGTAGACGAAGACGACGGCATAGAATGTGTTTGGACGAGTCCAGAGACTGAGTTTGGACCCTTTGTGTCAGTCCGTCCCACGGATAATTGGTCCAATCAGATGTGGTTGCGGGGCTTTGCCACACCTCACTTGGTTCCCCCTTTTTTCTGCATATATTAGGGTGGGTTTATGGCTGTCATGTGGGGCCAAGCCAATTACACTTTAAATTATCTTTTATAAAGTAATTTTACATGAGCTCTTGTTCATTTGACCAATTTTCCGTGTACACCACTGTTCTTTGAATAAAATAAGCTCTCGATTGATACCACACATCCCCTATCTTATTCATTTATAGCTTTGTTTAATAAAGTGTTTGTAAATGCTAATAATACCTTTAAAGTTATGCAGAATAATCAAACAACACACAGATATAAAACATACTAAGTATACAGTATGTATTTAGCATTTTGCCCTACTGTAACACACTTTAAAAATTGTTTAAAATAGGGTCTCTGCTGTATGCCTCTTTGTTCGTTGAAAGGCCTGCATCCTGGGGTCAATGAGACGGTCAAAGTGTGACAAACTGTCCGCTTTGTTTACAGGATCGCCAATTTATGCCATGGTTTTGGGTCTAGTTTGAGGCATCTGGCTTTAGTGTGGCTTCAGGCACAGCAAACTTCCTGTCCCATGCCTGGTTAAGTTTCCTGCAGCCTAGTTTTACAACCTCTCCTTTATGTTCATGAATGAGATAAGGTTATTGGGATGGCGCCATGATGTCTGGGGAAAAGGTTCTGGAATGTGATCGATTGTTTGCTCTCGTTGGGGTCTGCTCACCCCTACATTCGTATACTATAAAATTACTTAAATAATAACTTGATTAAATGTCAGGTAAGCACCAGGTACTGTAAGTATCATTAAGCATCTTATTTAAATTCTTTGGATGGTGTGTGCCTTTGTCCACTGTTTGTTTTTCACCACCCATGTTAAGGTTTGTATCTTTCCTGGTGACAAGTATCCTAGTTCATGTTCTTAGTCTTGCTTGGTTATTCGTTTTTTGTTTCACTTATTAGTAAAGTGAATGAAATCTGCACTTAAGTTTGCCATTGGCTCAACTCACCAACAGTAAAATTGCTTTGAAATTGCTTAGCCTTCACTTTCATGGCAATAATGACATCTGTATTACTTCAAATTTGTATTGCAATTCAGTTTAAAAAGCATTCACTGTCAAAGTGAGACAAAAGGCGCTCTAAGCTAATTTTACACTCTTGTTAGAAAAATAAGAAATATTTGTGAAGTCATCCAAGGGAAGCTATTACAGTGGGCATCCATTCTGTAACAAATCCAAATTTCAAAGTTTAATATTCTGTTTAGTTGCAGTAGAGATTTGTTGCAAGTGTGTGAACAAGATTGCTGATTTTTACTTATTTTCATGTGAGCTAACTTGCTCTCTGTTTAATCTGCTGTTTTGCAGACATTTTAAAGGCTATGCACACACAAGGAGCAGTGGCCTGCTGTGTGGCTGTGTCCTTAAGCATGCTTCAGAACCCAGTGAAGTATGCAAAGGCAAAGGCTCACTTCTGACAGAACTCCAGCTCCTGCATCTTGATGGCAGTGTGGGGAAGCGACATAAACATGTCATAAATGGATGGCGATCACTGCTGGATGCTCCAGACTGGTTGCTGATTGCTTGCCTTTTCCTTCTCCTGAATCAAAATGTCAGCCAGCGTGAATGGGGAACCCACGCTGTGTGTGATGATAATTAGGAAGGTCCTGGTCCACCGCCGTACACCAAACAAAAACATAGGAGGTGAAAATCAAAGTAAACAGGCAGCAGGACTGTGGGTTAATCCAACAAACTCTGTGAAAAATGATGTTCACATTCGTTCCAAGACAAACTTACTGTACTTCTGTGATTAAAGTGTCAGTGTTGACTAATACTGGTTCACCCCGCCAGTTAATTACCAGATTTATGAGCGGCAGAGTCAGAGCAGAGAAATAATCAAATGCTCCTGGAAACAGGGAGAGAATTTTAATTAAATGAAGAGAGTGTAAAACACATTTTCAGTCATTTGATTCACAAAAATAATGTCTCTATATTTTAAATAAATAGTTATTGAGTGTCTCATGGACAATTTTGACTGAGATCACACACTAGTCATTAAAAACACAATGTAACACAATTTTTGTCCTTGAATAGTAATTGTTATTTCCTATTAGCTTACCCCTAGAAAGGTTGTAAAATTTGCACAATTTCCTTCAAAATTTGTTTTTGCGATCACAACTATGATATTTCTGAAATTCACAAAGTATTTATATGAAAACTGGCGAGTATAAACTGTCTGGCTTGCACAAAGCAATAACAAGACTAAAATGATAATACAAAAACAAATTTATTTTTAAATTGGGCAAAACAGTTTAAAACTGAGTAGTTTTCCTCGCTCTTCATTTGAGTACGCGCCCATATTGTCTTTAATTCTGTCAAGATGAGCATCGAGTATATGCACTTTGAGGGACATTCTGCAGCCTATTTTGCAGAAGTTTTGCACCATGGTCTCTACAAATTCCACATAGAGAATCCTCGAACCACTGCAACAAAGCTATTGCATGCAGCTAAGTTTCTTAGGATATTTCTTGCACTCCATTATCTTCTTTATTTGTGAGCCCATGAAGATCCCTTCTTCTACTTTAGCCTCTGAATGTTTTGAAAGCTTGACAAACTGTTTCATCAAGCCCAATTTTATGTGCAATGGTGGCAACAATACTTTTCATAGGTCTACCAGTGGCTCCCATTTGAAATTGTTTCTGCCCACCGGTGTCCTGTCTTGCTTGTGGTAGGCTGCCTTTTTATTCCTCTTTAAGCTGTACCGAGTAAGCCAGTGAAAGAGATCAAGACATGTTTCCATTATGGAGCAGCACAGCTTTGAGGCTCCTGCATGAACTGTCAATGAAGAGACGCCACTCACTGGGGTTACAGGAAATTCCAATTGCTTTAAACAAACTAGTCACATTGTTGCAGAAGCAAATCTCATCTTGACAGCTGAAAAATCTTGAAAAATACTTGTGACGCTTTCTCTGATCTGCACACTTTCATCTAGAAAGTTCCACTGCTTGAGTCTCGACATCAAAAGCTCATCTTTGGACTTCATGAGACCAAGATCTCTTGCCAAATCGTTGAGGTCTTTCTGGTTGGGGTAGTATGACTTTCTCCCTTCTGCTGTATCTCTGTAATCTGGATCAACAACTTATTCATCCTTTTCTGATTGTTGCTCTCTTCTGAAGACAGCTGATCTCTCTTTGGAGAAGAAGACTCGGAGAGCTCTGTACTGTGTGTCACTGGGGTGATGGGTGTTGAAATTCATTACAACAACATGTTGAGTATACATTTTTTTGTATTAATACTGCTATAAATATTTTAAACAATTTTAGAAATTCAAGAAAATTCCAAAAAGCTCTTAAATGTTTTTATACATTCTGTACATGTTCTGGAAGCTTCTGGAATGTTCTAGTAAGTCCTGAAAAGTTCTCAAAAATTCCAGAAACTTCTGGACCACTCTATAAATGTTGTCAAACATTCCAGAATGTTACAATTTTAAAAAAATTATACTTCAGCACCTTACCTTATGGAATTTTAAAATAGTTTTAAAGAGTTTTTAAAAAATCGCTGTTCAGGTCACAAAAGCAAAGTTTAAACAGAACTTATAGTGGTCTTTCAGACCAAAGACAAAAAAAGTTTTTAAAAAAATCACATTGTAAATTATTAAGATGACTAGAATGAAATAAGGTAGTAAAATGAAGTAATAAAAATAGAATGTTATGTAGGCTATTCAATTATGTTTCTAATTCACTATTTTCATTTGGCAAGCTAATAAAATTATGCTCATGTTTTTGTTTATTTACTGTAATAGTTAAGAACATAATTTAATGGATAAGTTGAGTATTTGATCATTTTAATTATTTAAAAGTTATGACCAGTATTTCTGAGAGTATGGCAATGGACTTACTCTCAGAAATACTCTCAGAGAGTAAGTCCATTGCCATACTCTCAGAAGAGTGTGACCAGTATTTCTGAGAGTATGGCAATGGACTTAATGCTTCTTGTTCAAGCCAAAATAATGCGAATTGAGTTTAAATTGATGTACATAATTTGTACATAACATGTAAAATCCCAGTTCTACCAAAATAGTATTAGCAATATCATCAGAGACTATTGCAAATGATACAATTTTCATAAATATAAATTCTGACTTTAAAAAATGACAGCTCATTAGATGAAGAAGGGAAGCCAATTTTAACAGATGCACCTTTCCTGGAAAGTGTTGCTCAAATCATCGTGAGCAAGCTAGCCAACTCGGCGATGGGCTATCAGCAAGTGTCTCAGGCTTGTCTTTCCATTTACACAACAAAGATAAACAATTTATTTTGACATATTGTGTCTAAAATGTCAAGTACTTGATATTAAAGGTGGCATAATTCACTCAGAATAAAGCACCATAACACCATGACAGGAAAAGCAGTCTTTCCTTTTCTAGGGGTAAGAAATGTTTAATTTCAAGCAGAGCAACAAAAGGTTTTCAGTAGAATCCTCATTTCGATTCTTAGGGCACACAAGTCCTCAGGTGTGCACTGGCACCCCACAGTCAATGCAAACCTCCCCTACAGGCACAGCAATGGACAAGACCAGCCTGCAGCTCTGTGTAGTTTTCCCACCAGGGAAGCAAACATTAATTCCAGTGCCCAGCATGACAGTCTTGACGAGAGCATGTGCTGAATCCAAATCAGCAAAGCTCACCTATACTTCCTATAGCACAAGGAATAATCTATAGTTCTATCTATCTATAGTTTTCTCACTGTGTAATTCTGGAATATTAAATCCAGCATCACCATCAGGTAACTGATGCAAACCCTGAGGACATCCTTTTTTGGCTCCACTGCAGCAATTTTTAGCACATTTGTCCAACACTGTTCAAAGACATAACAACAAAGTGCAACACACATGGACATTAGCCTTTAGAAAAAAGTGACTCTTAACAAGGCCATGCGGCTCATATCAAAGGAATCATGTAATTTCAGCATTTCAGTGGGAGTGGAAAAAACCAAGACCCGACTGTTTTAACCAAAAGGATTGTCCTGAAGGGTCCATTATCATTACTTTTTCCTCATCTGCAGACATGAATAGAAATAATCCTAATGAGAATCCATTACCAAGCATCATAGGCCATTATCATTAGGCTTTTTTGTCTCTAATTATGATTCTACTTGTCTACACTGTTGGGAGAATATTTCAACTGGCCTCACTCCTTCCTTTTATACTGAATCCTGATCAGACCAACTCCCATAGTACAACAAGAAAATCAGTTGTAACCCAAAGGCACAGGGTCCACTTTGAAATATAAAATTTGATACATAATCATTTTTAAAAAATATGTATTGTAAATATGTATATATTTTTTAAAAAATAACTTTAGTTAGCATAAAGTGTACTTGCATCACATATTAACGTGCATGAAGCATTCTTTTCCATGACTCATTCAATAAAGGTTATGGAAATGCATATTTTAGTCCCATAACAGTCAGTCATCCATGTTAATCTTGAAAGTACACACATGTTACATTTATTACTGTGTACAGGGCTTTATAGGTTGGTTGGTCCTTATTTTTTTTATTTATTTGCAAATGACTTTTGCACAACAGTACTGTAGATACTGTGTGTATACACACAGTATCTGTAAAATATCTGTAAAATTTCTGTAAAAAAAAAAAAATATATATATATATATATAATTATCGAATATAATTATCGAGTTTCTTTAAAAAGTACACCTAGTGGGTGTCTGTGCAATGATGCTGTGTATATATATATATATATAATTTTTTTTTTTTTTACAGAAAAAGAGATTTGTTAATCTAATTCCCTGTGAGTTACACAGCATTGGTTTCCCACAGTATGTTGCCAAGCCTTCAAGGTGAGCTGCATATTGTCACACACAGGCAACTGGACCAGAGAAAGCAGCCATCAGAGACGAGGACTGCCAGAGGGCACAGCATCATTGCACAGACACCCACTAGGTGTACTTTTTAAAGAAACTCGATAATTATATTCTTTAATCATCTCAAACACAGTAAAATCAGTTACCACCTGCAATGTAGATCAATCACTCATCTAATTAATCAATTAATGAAATTAATTAACCCATCAATTAAATTTATACATATATTGCAGGTGAACAGTCACATAAATATTGCCCACCATCTTCCACACTTGAATAATGCTGATCACACACTCAGAAAATTATGTTGGAGAGATGTCCATGGTTATGAACACTTCAAAAACTAGATTGAACAGTCATACATAAATGCATGCGTACCGTTTCTCCTTCTTTAAAGAGCAGAATAAATGCGAGTCTAATTTGAGCCTCTCATCCTGGAGGTTGAAAGGATGACAGAACAGATCAATCAGTGCTATTTAATAGACACACACTGAATTCAGTTTAGCGAATTGAGACTAGATGCTAAAGTTTTCTTTTGTTTTTAAATATAATTGATCAAAGTATGTTTCTAATTTTTCAAAAATGTTTAAATTTAGGGTCTTGTGAAACATGATACACACATGAAACTGAATTAAGGTAAAATTAAAACTTGAAAGAAGACTTCTAACCAAGAATAAATCTATCTGCACAATTCTGTCCTCCTTTTAGTTGAAACTAAAAGGCATAAAAAGTTTCATTAAAATAATGTATTTGTTTTTGGCTACATCACTAATTCTAAGAGTGTGATGCTAAGTGATCATGATAAACTAACAGCTAACAGGACATTTAAGGATGTGTGTATGTGTATAATACAGCATAAAATACAACCTAAAACCATTTTATTAAAATATTAAACATATTAAATGTTAACCTGCAATACACATTAGTCTGTGCAAATAGCTTATATTTTAAGTTAAGAAATAAATGAAGCCCATGTGTTGTAAATGAACATCTGGTGAGGATGTTGTAGTTTATTTTTGATCCAGGCCGTAGAAAGATTGAGAATGTGATTGTTAGGTGGCCAAATGACAGCAGAGTAAAGAGGTCTCTGCTGGTGTTCATGAGGGTTTTGATGATACTGCACATGAGCCTCTCACAAGGTTTCAATAATGATGCACTTGGCCAATTTTACCACCCTGTGAAAGGGTGCTGATGGAGCTGCTATACCAGATGATGACGATGATAATGGTAAGGGAGAGAAGGGAATGTTCAGAGGGAACTTTGCTTATAGTTTATTGACCAGAGATAGTTTTTAAACTCTTATGAAAATTGATTGCCTTTTGCATTTGCCTCACTATGGAACCAGTGTTGTGGTTTAGGTCAGAGCTGTCATACTGGATCCAGAAAGGGCC
>JAAGKR010009226.1:13587-23709 GCA_011419295.1 Clarias macrocephalus | reverse complement strand
TTCATCAAATATCAGTAACAATTTTTGTTGAGTTATGGGAATAAAGCCTGCATGGTTTTAACTAATTAAAATCTAATCAATTAAATTCAATTTTATTTGTATAATTCTTTTAACAATTGTCATTGTCGCAAGCAGCTTTACACAATCAAAATAGTTATTTAAATTTGTATGGAATGTGAATGTGTATGAATCAAAATGGTCAGATCGTCCCTGATCAGCAAGCCGAGGGTGACAGTGGCAAGGATAAACTCAATAAGAAGGGACCTTGAGAGGAACCGGACTCAACATGGAACCCATCCACATTTGGGTGAAACTCAAAGCAGGCATTGATCTGCATTCATACTGTGTGTTAGGTGGCAGCCAGTTCAGTGTAACTACTGATGCTAATATGGAGTCCAGGTAGTTATTGGAGGCTCAGGTAGACTTGTAGGAAATTCCAGTTCTGAACTATCGAGCGACTATAGCCAAGTCAAGTCCTCAGAGAAACAGCTGTCAACATCACTCGAGGCCAGAACCATCTTCATGGTAGAGTGAAACGTTCCCCAGACACCATAAGCATCCCAAAGAGACACTCGTCCATGTGATGAGATCTCCAGCCAGAAGCTGGGCACCAGGATGAGTCAGGCATGTCCAGAGGGCAAAGGGGGTCTGGATCACTGGCAGCTCAGGAACGACATGTGTAGCTCGACAGAGAGTGGGAGAGAGAGAGAGGGAGAGAGGGGGGAGAGAACAGGTAAGAATATGAGTACTGTGATCTTCTCCCTATTAAGGTGCTTCACGCGCGGCTCACTTTTTTAAAAGAGAAACCGCGAGCCGCGGCGCATTCCTGGGGCTGGCGTTCTGATCTGGCAGACGACCATGAGGCGGAATTCCACCTTTCTCTCACGCTCTCGCCGGATCAGGAAGTTTTAGCTTCCGCTTCGCAAGCGCGCTCCAGCGCTTCGTGTGAAGGGGCGGAAGAATCCTCCTCTCTTGCTTCTATGGAAGTAGCCTCCTCACAATGCTTCCTCCAGTGCTGACAGAGTTTATGAGGAATTATTAGAGGTTATAACGCGTGCGGTCGAGCGATTGCATATCGACTGGCCGCAGATGCAAGATTCCCCCAAGCGCTCGAGATTAGACGACAGGTTACTGCCGGGGGGAGGAGCCTCAGCGTCTCTCTCTCTCCCCTTCTTTGGTGACCTCCATGACGAGTTAACTCTTTCATGGAGCAAGCCGTATTCCTCGCGTGTTTTTGTGCCATCGACTTCGACTTATTCGAATATCGTTGATGCGAAGGCACGCGGTTATATGATGATGCCCCAGATAGAAGAGACGCTTGCGGGCTATCTCTCTCCTGGGAAATCATCCTACCTGAAAAAGCCTACTCTCCCCTCCAAGCCGTGTAGATTGACATCTGCTTTGGTGGGGAAAGCTTTTCAGGCAGCAGGTCAGGCTGGCGCTTCACTGCACACCATGGCGGTTTTACAGGCCTATCAGGCTGACCTGCTGAAGGACCTGAGCACCGGCAGAGTTATTGATGACAGGGTGTTTGCAGAGCTGCGCCGAGCCACAGACCTGTCTCTCTGTGCAACCAAGCAGACGGCCCGTGCTGTGGGCCGTTCTATGGCTGCCATGGTATCCACGGAGAGGCATCTGATGCTGAACCTCACGGGCATCAAGGATAAGGATCGTGCTGTCCTTCTTGATGCCCCTGTTGCCACTAGGTTTCGGGAGGCGAAGCTATATGAACAGGCCTTTGGGAGGTTCCTTCCCCGCTGTGCTCAAGAATCGGGACCATCGGCCACCCGGTCCCGGCCAGGTCTGGCCCCTATCAGGCGTGAGGTGCAGAAGGAGAATGTGACCAGCCGTGCACCCCCTCGTAAAGACTGGGGTGGGGCTCGCCGCTCTTCTCAATCTGCCTCAAAAAGACCGGACCTGAGGAGCTTCCTTTCTTCTAAGAGGAAGCCCTGAGGCCCGTGTGCCCAGGGCCATGGGGGTGTCTTCCGTGAAACCGGACCGAGCACATCTGCTGGCCCAGGAGTTACAGACTCTGCTGGGCAAAGGGGCCATAGAACATGTTCCCCTCCCAGACAGAGAGTCGGGCTACTACAGTCGGTACTTTTTGATGCCCAGGAGAGATGGGGGGTTGCGTCCGATCTTGGATCCTTGCGGCTTGAACCGCTATCTCAGGAAATCCAGATTCAAAATGTTGACTGTCAAAATGATTGTTTCTCAAATCCAACCAGAGGATTGGTTTGTGACAATCGATCTCAAGGATGCATATTTCCATATAGAAATATTGCCACAGCACAGGAAGTTCCTGAGGTTCACTTTCGGGGGCGTAGCTTACCAGTATCGGATCCTTCCATTTGGCCTAGCTCTGTCACCCCGCACATATACAAAATGCATGGATGCAGCTCTGGCTCCTTTACGACTCCAGGGCATCCGTATTTTTAATTACATAGACGACTGGCTGATTCTGTCCCAGTCTCAGGAGCTAGCGCTTCGACATCAGAATGTCGTCCTAGCCCATCTCCATTCTTTAGGATTGAGACTCAATGCCACAAAGAGCGTTCTCTTTCCTGTTCAGAGGACAACATATTTGGGTGTCACATGGGATTCGGTCACAATGCGGGCACAGCTGTCTCCTGCTCGTGTCGAATCCATTCTCAACACCCTGAAGGAAATCAAGTTAGGCCAGAAGGTTACTGTTCATCACTTTCAGAAATCTCTAGGCCTCATGGCAGCTGCGTCCACGGTGACCTTTGAGCCTTCTGCACATGAGAGCGTTTCAGCTGTGGCTAAGAGCCATGGGGTTTCATTCAAGGGCCAATCCCCGGAGGCTAATAAGGGTTACGCACCGGGGGCTTCGTACCCTTTCTATGTGGTTCAGACCCTAGTTTCTGACTTTGGGTCCTACTTTAGGTTCATCTTGTCGTCGCAAGATGCTAACGACAGACGCTTCCCTCACGGGCTGGGGTGCGGTCTTGGATGGCTGTCCAGCACAAGGGAGCTGGAGAGGTCATCTTCTCACGTGGCACATCAATTGCCTCAAAATGATGGCTCTGTTTCTGGCCCTGAAACACTTCCTCCAGGAGTTGAGAGGCTACCATGTCCTAGTGCGTGTGGACAGCACTGCGGTAGTCTCGTACATAAATCGCCAGGGTGGACTGCGCTTGCGCCGCTTGAACAAGCTAGTGCACCAGGTTCTGCTTTGGGCACAGGACAAGTTCCTGTCCCTCGGGGCGATTTACATTCCAGGGCATATGAATGTAGGAGCAGACTTGCTATCCAGACAAGCTGTAAAACATAGGGAATGGAAGCTCCACCCCGAAGTAGTCAGTCAAATCTGGGAAAGATTTTACGTAGCAGAGGTGGACCTCTTTGCCTCACAAGAGGCAGCACAATGCCCCCTTTACTACTCTCTGACTCCTCCAGCTCCCCTGGGTCTAGATGCTGGTCTTCCAGCCAGCGTAATTGAAACCATTTGAAGTGCCAGGGCTCCCTCCACTAGAAGAACTTATGCCCTCAAATGGAGTGTATTTGAAAATTGGTGCATGGCAAGACATGTAGACCCAGTTCACTGCCAGGTTGTTTCAGTGCTGGAGTTTCTGCAAGAAAGGTTGTCCTCGGGCTTATGCCCTAGTACTCTCAGAACGTACGTAGCCGCTATTTCGGCTTGTCACGCTCTGACCAATGGGGTTTCTGTGGGGAAGCACCATTTAGTTGCCCGTTTTATTCGTGGAGCTAAATGGTTGAAGCCGCCCACTAGAGCGACGGTCCCTTCATGGACCTATCATACTCTAAGGCCTGGCTGACATCCCTTTTGAACCACTAGAGTCAGCGCCTGTCAGGTTTCTGTCTCTCAAGATGGTTTTTCTTATGGCTATTACTTCTTTGAAGAGGAGTGGGGATCTGCAGGCTCTGTCAGTCTCCCCATCCTGCCTAGACTTTGCCCCTGGGCTAGTCAAAGCTATTCTGCATCCTCACCCGAACTATCTTCCCAAGGTTCCATTCTCGACCATGCACCCAGTTGTTCTCGAAGCCTTCTGTCCTCCGCCTTTCACAGCTCCAAAACAGGAAAGACTTCACTTACTGTGTCCAGTACGTGCTCTTCGGGTTTACGTCCACCGCAATTTCATCAATTGCCTTGGCAAGAGGCGTCCCCCTGCAGCAGGTGTGTGATGCGGAGGGCTGGTCCTCTCCACACACGTTTGTTAGATTTTATAGTCTGGATGTCAATGCTACTCCGGGTTCTCGGATCCTTGAGCCAGCATCCCAGAGCTAGGTCTGAGACCTCCTCGGCTTTGTGTGCACATGCTACACAACCTGGGGGTCCAGACACTTGCAGTGCGGCGGCGTTGGTATTCTCGTTCCCATAGCGTTTTCACGCTGGATCGAGTGTAGCTTTTGAAAGGGAACGTCTCGGGTTACTTGGCTCTAACCCTGTTCCCTGATAAAGCGGGAACGAGATGCTGCATTCCGATACCAGACTGCTGGCGTGCCTGGACGTCCTTCAGACAAAATTGACCTGGGGATGTTTCCGGTTCACTCCTATTTATAACCTGCAGGTGCACCTTATTCGGTGATGTCATGCCTGGCAGAAGTTATAAGCCGAGGTATTCGGCAGTTTTGACATGCACAGGCTTCACAACCGGAGAACCAAAGAGATGTTCCCATAGCGTTTTCACGCAGCATCTTGTTCCCGCTTTATCAGGGAACAGGGTTACAGCCAAATAACCCGAGATGATCAGAGGCCAACAGGATGTAATTTGCTATTTTTACGAGTGCTGTCCCTGTGCTGTGATGAGGCCTAAATCCTGACTGATGCAGTTCGTGTATGCTATTTCTATGTAGATTGGCGCATAGCTGCTCCGCTACTATCGTTTCCAGAATCTTAATCCTTTTGCTCTGTGTGTTCAGGTTCTGATGTTCCGTGTGACGACACTATGTCTTGTCCTGATGGAAGCACATGCTGTAAGACTGAACAGGGGGAGTGGGCCTGCTGTCCTCTGCCTGAGGTAAAAGTGTCTTTCAGTAATCTTTATTATCTCTAATTTTAAAACTGTTCTTCTTTTTCAAAGCACATGATTTTGTTTTTATTTAGTTTTTGTTTTTTGTTTGTTTTTGTTTTTACTCAAACAGGGTAGAAAACGTATTGGAAAACATAATTTCTTTAGGTGTATGTTTGCAAGCATGAAAAAATATATAGCCAAGTCACGCATTACTAATAGCTCAGCTATAATTCATTAAAAATTGTTGTATTTTGGGCCTCCGAGTGGCACACTGGTAAAGCGCTCGCCCTATCATCCGGAGATTGCTAGTTCGAATCCCGGGTGGTGCTGTAACCTCTCGCAGCCGGAGGTCTAGAGAGAGCTGATTGGCTGAGCTCTCTCAGAGGGGAGGGATGAGAGGTACTTGGTGCTTCCACATTAATCAAGGATCTACAGCCAGTCAGGGGCGTCTGTGAGTTACGCCGCCCCCAATGGTGCGTGAGCGAGCAGTTTGAAAAGATGCGGTCGGCTGGCGTCACGTGTTTCCTCTGATAGTCTTCGGCCCTCCCGGCTGAGTGGTAGTGGGAGCCCCCTAGTGATGGGGAGGAATTGGACACGACTAAATTATGGAGAAAATTATGGAAAAATCGGGGAAAAATCCCCCCCAAAAAAATTAATAAATAATTGTATGTTACAGGCGGTGTGTTGTGAGGACCATATTCACTGCTGTCCTACTGGTAAAAAATGTAACCTCGCTGCTCAAACATGTGAAGACCCATCAGGTTCAGTGCCCTGGGTGAGGAAGGAGCCGAGTCGACCAATCGGAGGACAGAAGGTTTCAGAAACTAAGGGTACTTCATTAAATATCAGTAACAATTTTTGTTTTTATGGGAATAAAGTCTGCATGGTTTTAACTAATTAAAATCTAATCAATTAAATTCAATTTTATTTGTATAATTCTTTTAACAATTGTCATTGTCGCAAGCAGCTTTCCACAATCAAAATAATTATTTAAGTTTGTATGGAATGTGAATGTGTATGAATCAAAATGGTCAGATCGTCCCTGATGAGCAAGCCGAGGGTGACAGTGGCAAGTATAAACTCAATAAGAAGGAACCTTGAGAGGAACCGGACTCAACATGGAACCCATCCACATTTGGGTGAAACTCAAAGCAGGAATTGATCTGCATTCATACTGTGTGTTAGGTGGCAGCCAGTTCAGTGTAACAACTGATGTTAATATGGAGTCCATGTAGTTATTGGAGGCTCAGGTAGACTTGTAGGAAATTCCAGTTCTGAACTATCGAGCGACTGTAGCCAAGTCAAGTCCTCAGAGAAACAGCTGTCAACATCACTCGAGGCCAGAACCATCTTCATGGTAAAGTGAAACCTTCCCCAGACACCAAAAGCATCCCAAAGAGACACTCGTCCATGTGATGAGATCTTCAGCCAGAAGCTGGGCACCAAGATGAGTCAGACATGTCCAGAGGGCATGGGGGTCTGGATCACTGGCAGCTCAGGAATGACATGTGTAGCTCGACAGAGAGAGGGAGAGAGTGGGGAGAGAACAGGCGAGGGGAGAGCAGAAGATGAGCGATAACAGATAGGTATGTTCACAGTCACATAATGTATAAGGTGAATGTATATTTATTGTAGAGTGCAAGCAGGGACTCTGGCAGTACTAACTACAACAGCATAACTAAAAGGGAGAGCCAGAAGGAAACACAGACATGAGGGCTCCCTGAGATGTAAAGCCATCTAAAGTTACAGTGTGATCTAAAATCTTGCTTCTAGCTGCATGCAGTCCCATGACTAGAACTTCTGTCTTATCAGGATTAAGCAGAAGGAAGTTAATTAGCATCCAGTATCTTATATCCTTTACGCATTGCTCGACTTTAGCAAGCTGGTTTTTCTCATCTGGTTTTGCTGAGATATATAACTGTGTGTCATCAGCATAACAATGAAAACTAATACCATGCTTACGGATTATGTTGCCCAAAGGAAGCATGTAAAGGGAAAACAGCAGTGGGCCTAAAACTGAACCCTGTGGAACACCAAACTCCACTAGAGAACATTCAGAATAATCACCATTTAAATCTACATACTGATAACGATCAGTCAAATGGGATCTGAGCCAGGAGAGGACTGTTCCCTTAATTCCTACTACATTTTCTAATCTTTGAAGGAGAATACTATGATCAATGGTGTAAAATGCTGCACTAAGGTCGAGTAACACAAGTATAGTGACGCAACCCTGATCAGAGGCCAACAGGACATAATTTACTACTTTTACGAGTACTGTCCCTGTGCTGTGATGAGGCCTAAATCCTGACTGATGCAGTTCGTGTATGCTATTTCTATGTAGATTGGCGCATAGCTGCTCCGCTACTATCTTTTCCAGAATCTTAATCCTCTTGCTCTGTGTGTTCAGGTTCTGATGTTCCGTGTGACGACACTATGTCTTGTCCTGATGGAAGCACATGCTGTAAGACTGAACAGGGGGAGTGGGCCTGCTGTCCTCTGCCTGAGGTAAAAGTGTCTTTCAGCAGGCTTTATTAACTCTAATTTTAAAACTGTTCTTAAAGTAGTCAAATTGCTAATATTTCCTTTATATACTCAGACTATTATCAATGCTAAATAGCTAACTGGATCAGAACCATGAGTACAGGCAGGAAATTCACTATGCTACTGATTTTTTTATGGGAAAAATAAAAAAAGACAAAGCAGGTTAAGAAACAATCTGGGTCAATGCAAGAGAGTCATTGCTCAACAAGTACAGTTTTTTGTTTATTTATTTCTGAAGTAAATTACAAAATAATTGCAAAACTGTTTGTTATTGTTATTGATTAGATTTCACTGTCAATTAAAAAATGTCATGTATAATTAATCAATTAAGGGATAATATTAATAATTGCTGAAATTGTTACTTTTATGTTATTTTCCCATTATGTGTCGTTAGCTGTGTTACTATTCTGTATAGTATGATTAGATATTCATATTACCTCGTCGTCTTTCACTTGTATTCTGCTAGGCTGATAGAAATGTGTCTGTATTCCAGTTCTTGACATAACTCTAGGTTTCTCACTGTATTTTGGTCCACAGTCCAGTAAAGTATAGTCATTTGAACAACTTGAACTTTGTGTTTTCTGCCTCCGAGTGGCGCAGTGGTAAAGCACTCGCCCTATCATCCGGAGATCGCTAGTTCAATTCCCGTGTGATGCTGTAACCTCTCGCAGCCGAAGGTCTAGAGAGAGCTGATTGCTGATTGGCCGAGCTCTCTCAAAGGGGTGGGATAAAAGGTAGTTAGTGCTCCCACATTAATCACGGCTCTACAGCCAATCAGGGCAGTTCGAAAAGATGCAGTCGGCTGGCGTCACGTCGTTCGGTAGTAGTCGCCTTAATGTGGGAGTCCCCTAGTGACAGGGAGGAATTGTACACGACTAAAAATCGGGGAAAAATAGAAAAAAAAATTCTGTTCTGTTTTCTGTTCATCATATTGATTATGATCAATGCACATTATAAATACTCCATTCATCTTTTGTTCATAGTTAATTCATTAGAAAGATGAACCCAGACTTTTGCTTATAATTTCTTTGAAAGCACATGATTTTTTTTTTTTTTTTTTTGGTTTTTACTCAAATAGCGTTTGCAAAAATAGCCAAGTCACGCATCACTAATAGCTCAGCTATAATTCATAAAAATAAAAAAAAAATTGTATTTTCACAGGCAGTGTGTTGTGAGGACCATATTCACTGCTGTCCTACTGGTAAAAAGTGTAACCTCGCTGCTCAAACATGTGAAGACCCATCAGGTTCAGTGCCCTGGATGAGGAATGAGCCGAGCCGACTTATCCGAGATAAGAAAGTTCTAAAAGGTATGTCATAAAGTACAAGAGCATGTGTTTTGCAGAAGTTGTGCAAACTGAAAGACAAAAAATATACTTTTTTTTATAATTTAGGAATTAAAGTGTAACCTTCTGAATCCTGTTGCTTCCTTGTTCCGTGTTGTATGTTTAGACTCCCCGCTTGTTGTTCCCTGTAATGACACAGTGGCCTGTGATGATGGGAAAACCTGCTGCAAGAACCAACAGGGAGGATGGAATTGCTGCCCACTTCCCCAGGTAAAATCTCTGCTGAGTTATTACTGTAATGAATCACACACATACACATATGAAATTACATCTATTTTTTATAGACACCCAGTACCAGTCTGTTTTGTTTTGTTTTTCTTGTCAGGCGGTGTGTTGTGAAGACTTTGTCCATTGCTGTCCTCATGGGAAAAAGTGTAACCTTGTTTCTCAGTCATGTGACGACCCGGCGGGGTCGGTGCCCTGGGTGAAGAAGGAGCCGAGCCGACCGACTGCATCGACACCAGTAAATGTGAGCTATAGATAAAACCATCATGCACCTGTGCTTCATCTGCCACCTGGTTAAAAAATATATTTACTCATTAAATACTCGTGCAGGATAAAGCGGTGTAGACAATGAGTGAGTGAGTGAAATAGTTGTGTGGTTATAATCTCTCCATCTATTAGCAGTCAAAATTAAAACCTTATTTCCTTCCAAATATTTAAAATAATGTGCTCTGTATTATAATAATCACATAGATAAGTAGTAAATACTGTATAATTTATCATATATAAAATATTATTTATTTATTTATTTATTTTTCCCAAAAAGATTTTTTTAAAGAGATTTCAATCTGATTTATTTAAGGTTGTAGTTCAGTGTGACCATAAGACGTCCTGTCCTGACCACACCACCTGCTGCTTCATGGACAAGAGCAAGAAATATGGCTGCTGTCCTCTGGATCAAGTAAGTGGAATGAATTATTTTCTTTATCTGTCTGTCTGTCTCTCTCACATATGCACACAATTCATTCTATGGACAAAACATAAATTGCTCTGTTCTGAAGTCTTTCTTGTGATTCTTACAAAAGCACTGACACCGAAGACTCCTTCCTGAGGCACTTATATAATACAGTACAGAGCAAAAGTTTGGACACACCTTCTCATTCAAAGAGGTTGAATTTGTATTATGGCAAGAAAAAAGCAGCTAAGTAAAGAAAAACGAGTGGCATCATTACTTTAAGAAATGAAGGTCAGTCAGTCGGAAAAATTGGGAAAACTTTGAAAGTGTCCCCAAGT
>JAAGKR010009226.1:1982-13567 GCA_011419295.1 Clarias macrocephalus | reverse complement strand
CCATGTGGCACAATGAGAACCTACACAAGTCCTGGTGTGATTTGAACATCCCGTGTGTGTGTGTGTGTGTGTGTGTGTGTGTGTGTGTGTGTGTGTGTATTTTGTAACTTTTAGTGTTCGTTCTAGCTTTATGAATTGTGTCATTGACTGAAAGGAATCTCAGCAAACATTTGGACGCTTGATGATGGTTGAAGCAACGTCCCTCCGATGCGTCTCATCATGGTTGAAAAATAGTTGCAAACTGAAAGTTAAACGGACGTCTTTGATGTTATCCAATTCACAACAGCTGTCATCAACAGTCATCAAGTGTCCAAATGCTTAAATAACAGACTTCACACACACACACACACACACACACACACACACACACACACACACACACACACACACACACACACACACACTGCTGAGTATGAGCTGCTGACTTGTCCTCTCTTGTAGACGGAGACCAGGAGCTCAGGGAAGAGACGGTGGTGTTCAGGAGCTCTCGGGGTTCGAGAACGACTCGCTCAAAGGTGAGCGGCATCACGGTGTGTGTTACTGCAGGTTTAAAAGCCGGCAGATTAATCACGTACCACAGCTGTTCTCACTGTAATGTCAGTTTGATTTGATTTGCCGTGGCTTTGCTGTTCCTCTCTGTGCTCATATCATCAGTCATTTTTAAACTTTTTAGTCTCTACTTCTTCTTTTAATTTGTTTTGCAGTTCTTTATCAGTTTGTTTCTGGTGTAGGAGAAAGACGTCATATGAAATATTATTAGTAGTAGTAGCAGTAGTAATAACTGCTTAGTGTGATTTACAGTTTATCTAAAAAGATTCATACCTGCTGCTTCTCGAGCACTTCCTCATGACATATTGCTTTTGCACGTTCCTACTGTTTAACCTTCACACTAAAACCTCGCAGAGCTCAGTTAGGGAATTTCCAGGTTATTTTACAAGCAATAAAACCTCGTGTTCCACTCAAACCGCTCCTGTCATACTTACTGTACCCGCCACATCTTACTGTAACGCACATTCTGCACATCATGCTTAATTTGTTCATTTTATGTTTCTCTAAATCTTTCCATTATTCTGTCTTTCTGTTCTACACCACGTTTCTTGTTTGGCTCGTAGAAGTCGTATAAGCCTTTCACTGCACATTACACTGCGTAAGCAGAAGTGTGGAAGTGAGGTAGAAAAAGTGTGTGCAGTTCCTCTGTGTGTGTGCTGTCCTCATGATTGTCTGTTTTATGATAATAAAAGGGGAAGTGGAACTGTCCTATAAATAAAAGGCAGTTATGACAGCGGTTGGGTTTCTCTTCATAAAGGTCATGACATTAACTCTGTGGGATTTCCTGATTATTGAAACAAGGGCTTGGTTTATTTTTTTATTTAACTATACCTGTATCTAACTATAATAACTAAGGCATCGTCCGTGTACACGGGGAGCTGTGCGACTGGTACTGTTATTCTGCACAAAGAGCAAACATGAAATCCTGCGTGAAACTGGGCAAATCTGTCACCGAGACATTTGACTTGATTTGGCAAGTTTACGGCGATGCTGCAATGAGACGTTCGAGGTGTTTTAAGTGGTTTTAAGAGCGGAAGAACATCACTGGAAAATGACGAGAGATCAAGAAGGCCTTCAACGAGCTCAACCCCCGAAAGTGTCAAAAGCATTCGGCAACTTGTGCATGATGATCGTCAGAGAACAATCCACAACTGCTGTTGTCTGTGGCGGACGGGACGGTGCAGGAGATCCTCACGTGTGATTTGAACATGCAGCGTGTTGCTGCTAATGAGTAACGCTTGAACGCAGACAGCGATATGTGCTGTGATCCCAGGGCGATTACCTCGGGAGTGTGTGGGAAATGGTGCAGTTCTCATGCAGCTTCGTAAAGCCTACATTCCCACTCAGTCGGCTCTGACCGCTCGTTCCTTTCCTGCCCAGCCCAACTTCAATGGTTTTTATGAACCCTACCCATAAAAAACAGAAGAGAATCCAATAAATGCAGAAGCTGGTGTTAGTTTCGACGTTCCCTGCATGTTCCCTCAACTCAGTCAACCGAAGCAAAGTCCATCAGACTAGGGTTTGCTTTTAAATAATGTCTTGTTATATAAAGCTTTTGTTGCATTGATTTCCCCTTTTTTTTACTTGGTTTTATGCAGATGTTAAGGCTGACCGCTGGTGTGCTCTTGCTGAGCCTGGTGGCCGGTTCCAGGTGTCCTGATCAGCAGCGCTGTGGGGACGAGCAGACATGTTGCCAGATTCAGACTGGAGAATTTAACTGCTGTCCATTCCATCAGGTGAGTAGATGAGTACACTGGCCACGCCTCCTGCACCAGGGCTGACAGACAGATAAGCTCCGCCTTCTTTAGCAGGACTGACAGATTGTGTACAGTATATGATTGCGAATGTGATTGTGTGTGTAATTGTTTGTGTGCAGGCCGAGTGCTGTGAAGACCACTTACACTGCTGCCCCGAGGGCATGTTGTGTCAGGTGAAAGAATCCCGGTGCACAAACGCTACACACTCGCTCCCATGGGCCGGGAGATTTTCTTCAGGAAAGTCCGACCTTGACAAAGTGAGAAACCAACCTGCGGCCATTACCACAACTTAGCCACTCGCGCACATCACGCCTTCTACTTCTTCATTAGCGAGTTTCACTTCACAATGTATCACCTGATTCATTCCTAAAAGCAGAATTTGCAGTTTTTATTTGAGCAGCCGTGTCCAGCTGAAACAATGAATGAGAAGTAGCTCGATCCTTGAAAAAGTACAGCCATGTGACTTGCCCCATGACACACACCAAAAATAATTATGTGGTTTTGTAATTAAAGCTTTGATACGTAATTAAAGTTCACTAACATACAGTACTCTCATGTGACCTTAACACTAGCGCTCTTCAAACGCTTTAGCCAATTAGCTATCCTGACTAACAACTGCTAATTCGTAGATCTTTCGGAGAGCTTATTATTATAATTATTAGCTTTAGATTTGTTAGACTAACTTTAGATTTGTTGCTAAATTGATATTTTTACATTCAAAACAGAACCTTCTTCAGCACAGCTAAGCTAGGTTAGCAGTAGCACTACCTTAGCAACTTAGTAGACACACCTGTGGGAAATACAGGCTAGACTGCTAGCAGGTAACTAAGCTAGTAAAGTTAGCAAATGTTGTAGCAGGAGCATGTGGAGGCAGTTTGAAATCTTATAATTGAGCAATTTATAAAAGTAGAGCTATAAACATTTTAAAATATGTATTCATATACTAGATTATTTAAAATGAGCACATTTAAGTGTACTTAAGTTAGTCGGTGCTGGTAATGTACGTTTAATAATAAACAAATGCTAAAGGCATGCGTTCAAGAGCATTTATAACAAATCTAATATAATCTAATATAATAGATTAGTAACATTAGCTACATTGTTAACACTTTAGCCAGCTATGTAACTAGCCCAGATGTCAATTTCTTACACTAAATATTGTGTAATTGTGTAATTTGATAGATAGATAGATAGATAGATAGATAGATAGATAGATAGATAGATAGATAGATAGATAGATACGTTATTGATCCAGAAGGAAATTACAAATATGATATTTATCTTAACAACAAAACTCATATGAAAGCTGACATTAACTTCATACTCATGCTAATGCTAAAGCTGAGGACTTTTCTGATCTGAGTTCAGTCTTTGTCCAGGACAGGGTTTGATTTGTGAACCTGCAGTTAGATATTACTTGTACTGTATAAATCCACAATAGTACATGTCACAAGTTTGTCTTGTCACTTCTCCAGTCATTCAGGATGATCAGCTCCTCTGATGCTAATAACATGTACGACGCCGTCTGCCCGGATAACTCGTTCTGCCCGGCTGAGTTCTCCTGTCTGAAGGTGTCTAACACGTACGGCTGTTGTCCTGTAGCGCAGGTACGTTAACACAGAGACTCGGAGGAAAGGAGATGATGATGAGTATTGAGAATGTAACAGCTGCTTTAACATAAAAGTAACAAAAGTAACTTGTTTCACAGATGTTCGATAACATTAAAGGTTACTGTACACAGAGAAACATACTTGATGTTATTGTAATAAAACTTTATGCAGGATATAAAGTTGGTTTGTGTTTCTCAGGGTATCGTGTGCTCAGACGGGGAACACTGCTGTCCGAATGACCGAGAGTGCACCGCCGACAGCACTTCCTGTGTGAAAAAGACGGGTACGGGATACAGTTTTGACAAATCCTAACCTGACAAAATACTGAAGAAATGATCTTGTAGATTATCATCAGAGACAACTTTGACTTGCTTCATCATCCTTGTAATCTCTCAATCTTCTTTCAGCATGTGCACATGCTCTTGCATGCTAGTCCTGAACATCTCTTCTTTCTCACTGACAGAACCGGTCCTGGCGGTTGTGTGTGCTGATGGCACGTCTGAGTGCCCGGTGGAGACATCATGCTGTGAGGCTGCAGATGGAGGATGGGGTTGTTGCCCAATGCCCAGGGTATGATTGTTTAATGCTACCTGAAAGTTAAGACCGGTTTTCAGAAACAGGTACTGTACTGTCACAGACATCACAGAGGAATTCCTTATCTCAGTGAATAATCTTTTATACTAGCACTCAAACGTTGTTAATTTGCTTAAAATTGTATGAAACCCAGGGAAGAGCTAGCTCCTGCCTCACTGCAGTGTCTGGTATAAATTAATATCTTGTTTATTTGAGAGCATGAAAACCCTGCATTATTACTGTAAGCCTGATACTGATCAGAGTACTGATCATGCTTTCTGAATAGCATCTAGCATCTAAACAGCCGACACTATTGTCTATACTATAGTGTTATGTGGCACAAAGAGACTTGTTAAAACACGGCTAGTTAAACCTGCTTCTGCACATCTAACACACCCTGGTTAACCTGGTTAATCACAGCCTCTTAATTATTAGCGTCATCCCAGAACAAATCAAGTCTATCTTTAAGGAACCTTATGATCCATGTTTTCATATACTTGTAGTAAGATTTAGAAAAAATAAATGACATAACTGTGTAAAACTGTGTAAAATCTTACAGGACTAATTGATTGGTTTCCTTCCCAGGCCGTGTGCTGTGATGATAAAGTGCACTGCTGCCCCGAGGACAGCGTTTGTGATGTAAAAAGTGCCAAGTGTCTGTCTACTACCAATCAGGAATTTCCAATGTGGGCCAAGTTTCCTGCTCGACAGAGGGCTGCCTGGGAGGACCACACATGTAAGGCCCTGGCACACATTGCACCATACTGCGTAACAAAAACTGTTAATGAGTTGTTCTGTCACTCCTAAGTTGCACAACATAAAAAATTTTACCTCATTATCAAAGACAGAACTTAAAAATGTTACAGCTTATTATCATGTGCCGTCGATGTCCTTCCAGTCATAGCGCGAGAACTGGCTGTTGGAAAGGAATTATCAGGGGAACAATTTGAGGTGAAAATGTGGAAAAGGTCATTTCTTATACTTTTCTGTCTTTTCTAAAAGAATTGTCCTAAATCTTTTCCCAGCTAGAGTCCTAGCAGTTACTCCTAGAATGATCTCCAATGTCGATATCTTGGTAACTTTACTTAGCAATGGCAGTGTTGCTCAACTACATTCCCTTGTAACAAACGTTACAAATTGAAAGTATCATGAATGACTTGTCACAGCTACTTCCTCTTGTTGTGGGTTTGGATTCTTTTGTTCCCTGTATAAGCAATCTGGCCTGTTCTGGCCTGAAACCAAACAAAAGGGATCATTTTTACTACCATAGTGCTTGGACCCCTAAATTGCTGTTTGCTGTTTTATTTGCAGCCTAAAAAATAATGAGGTATCTTTAGCCTAATAGAATGGACGTAGAGATTCTGTAGTTGAAGTTATAATTATTAAGCCGCAAGCATCATTAAGTTCCATCTCACTCACTTACTCATCGTCTATACCGCTCATCCTGTATGCAGGGTTGCGGGGGGCCTGGAGCCTATCCCTGGGTGGGGTGCCAATCCATCGCAGGGCACACACACATACAGTACACACACTCACCATCATTCACACACTATGGGCAATTTGGGACCGCCAATTCGCCTAATCTGCATGTCTTTGGACTGGAAACCCACAAAGCACAGAAAGAACATGCAGGAACCAAACCTGGTCCATGGTGGTGCATTGCGACAGTGCTAACCACGCTGCCGCCGATGACCTTGGAGTCTACTACAGTCGTTCCCATGGACATTCAGAGAGTGGAACGCCTGATCTTTAAAACTCAATAGATAACTTTTCATCAGCTTGACTTGAACAAATGCATCAGTCTGTGTGAACTGTACACACAATCATTCACCAACAACACTTGCACATTACAGGAACCTGGCGGGGTGTTATTGCCACATCCCTTGTATAGTCCTGTCCTCGCTCCGAGCCATGAATACATGTTTGAGCCATTAAAGCAGTCCCTGGGAAGCCAGCATTTTCGGTGTGAAGAAGGAAGTCTGATCATGGCTCTGGCATACGGGGAAAACTGTTTACAGAAACATATCATGTCTCCCATGTATGATGTGTGTTTAGATTCTGAAGTTCCCTGTGACGACACTGTGGCTTGTCCTGAGGGAAACACATGCTGTAAAGATGGAAAGGGAGGATGGGACTGCTGCCCTCTGCTTCAGGTAAAATTCCTTTTAGTACATTGTGTTGGAGTAGAAGCAAAATACATATTATTTGGCTCACATAGTGTATATACTGGCTTACAAAATTATTTAAAAATCCCCTGAAATGTATAAGATTTGCCTGAATAAGAATTGATAATTAATTTTTTTTTTTGCAAACTTCTCTCAATGTGAATTTTTTAACCATTTGAATTTTTTAAGGAATGAAAAAAAAAAATTTAATTCCAAATTTGTATAAGTATTCAACACATACTCACAGAAAATAGATAGATAGATAGAAAACTTGTGTTATGTAAAGCTTGTGTAAAAATAATATGAATTATATAGTTATATGAATTTATCCTCATCTATGATTGGTTAGAAACCTAGAGGATGAAGGCGGGACTTAAATTGTTGTATTTTTAGCACTGTTTAGCTATTTGTTAATTATTAAATCTCAGTGTCAGTATGAAACATATTTACAATTAATTTATGAGGATAAAAATAATAACAAAAGAATGATTGCGAAATTGTTTACCAGTTGTTTTGCTAATTTTTGTGAGTTTAACAAATCTCGCCTACAGCAGATGTTATGATTGACTAAAAGATGATATCTATGATTTGATAGATGAAACAATGAAGGTGGTACTTAAATCGTGTTTTTACTCAGGCTCAGTTAAAACATGCTCAGGTAAACTGTCAGAGAAGAGAATCTCAGTCTGAAGGAAAGGAGTTAAAATGAAGCCTAAGGAACATTCAAAGGAAGGAAGTAATACGTGAAGCAAATCTGTCACAAAGAATTGTGAAAATCGCAAACAATGGTATGTACAGCTGGTAGAAACATACACCAACATGTCGGCAACATTTTTGCATGATTAATATAAGAATTAATTTATTAACCAATAATGAATTTTGCCATTGAAGGCTTACCTTAAGAACATATCGGGAATGTGTCATTAGTAATTCAGGCGAAGACTTTTAAGGAAGGGTTGAATACTTTTGCAAGACGCTGAATAGTCTGAATTGGGTGTAAGTTCAGTACAAAACAAGACAGTGAGTTGATACAAGAGTGAGAGTTGATATTTTGGAAAACAATATTGTAAAAAGTCCTAAAAGTTCTAAATCAGTCAACAGTTAATCATAATAATAATAATAATAATAATAATAATAAGCGCACTCGTATGCAGATTTCAAGGTTTATTATAAAAAATCTACAGTTAAAACCTACCAGACGGACCAGATACAACAAGACAACATAACAAAAGATTAAATACAATAAAGATAAACTAATAAAAAGCAAGGGAGGCAAGATGAGACAAGAGAAAAACAATAAATTTCACAGTGGTGTAGTGGTTAGTACTGTGGCCTCACACCTCCAGGGCAGAGTTTGGTGGGTTTCCTTTGGGTACTCTGGTTTCCTCCCACAGTCCAAAGACATGGATATTACTAACTAACTGGTATTTCCAAATTGCCTATAGTAAGGTATTGTGTGTGTGTGTGTGTGTGTGTGTGTGTGTGGCCTGCAAAGGATTGGCACCCTGTCCAGGGTGTGTCCAGCCTCCTGCCCCAAGTTCCCTGGTATAGGCTCCAGGCACCGTTGACTCAGTACAGGATGAGTGGTATAGAGAATGTGTAACTAATATAAGACAGTGCACGAAAATAGAAATAAGATATGATAATATGGCAATGTGTTAAATGTTAATAAAAAAAATGAACATGGCTAGCTTTAGGTCAAAATCAGTCTGAGCCGCATACCAATACTGGCAGGTAATTAAATTACTGTTGTTTCTTTACAGGCAGTGTGTTGTGAGGACTTTATTCACTGCTGTCCTACTGGTAAAAAGTGTAACCTCGCTGCTCAAACATGTGACGACCCATCAGGTTCAGTGCCCTGGCTGAGGAAGGAACCGAGTCGACCAATCAGAGGACAGAAGGTTCCAGAAACTAAGGGTACTTCATCAAATATCAGTAGCAATTTTTGTTGAGTTATGGGAATAAAGCCTGCATGGTTTTAACTAATTAAAATCAATTCAATTCAATAAAATTTTATTTGTATAATTCTTTTAACAATTGTCATTGTCGCAAGCAGCTTTCCACAATCAAAATAGTCATTTAAGTTTGTATGGAATGTGAATGTGTATGAATCAAAATGGTCAGATCGTGCCTGGTGAGCAAGCCGAGGATGACAGTGGCAAGGATAAACTCAATAAGAAGGAACCTTGAGAGGAACCGGACTCAACATGGAACCCATCCACATTTGGGTGAAACTCAAAGCAGGCATTGATCTGCATTCATACTGTGTGTTAGGTGGCTATCGAGCGACTGTAGCCAAGTCAAGTCCTCAGAGAAACAGTTGTCAACATCACTCGAGGTCAGATCTTCATGGTAGAGTGAAACCTTCCCCAGACACCAAAAGCATCCCAAAGAGACACTCGTCCATGTGATAAGATCTCCAGCCAGAAGCTGGGCACCAGGATGAGTCAGACATGTCCAGAGGGGAAAGGGGGTCTGGATCACTGGCAGCTCAGGAACGACATGTGTAGGTCGACAGAGAGAGGGAGAAGGAGAGAGGGGGGAGAGAACAGGCGAGGGGAGAGCAGAAGATGAGAGATAACAGATAGGTATGTTCACAGTCACATAATGTATAAGGTGAATGTATATTTATTGTAGAGTGCAAGCAGGGACTCTGGCAGGACTATCTACAACAGCATAACTAAAAGGGAGAGCCAGAAGGAAACACAAACATGAGGCCTCCCTGTGATGTAAAGCAACCAATCACCTCACCGTCAACAAACCTGAGTGACCAATGAGAATGGAGAAGACAGCATCTAAACATAGCAGTTCACCAGATACTCTACGTCCATGAGTCCCACAGATCTGCTCCTTTACCTAAGGCTAATCTAAGGCTAATTTACAAAAATGCTTGGCTAAATAAATATGTTTTTGGCCTAGACTTAAACACTGAGACTGTCTCCGAGTCCCGAACAATATTTGGAAGGCTATTCCATAACTTTGGGGCTTTATAAGAAAAAGCTCAGTCCCCTGCTGTATATTTCATAATACACGGTACTGACAAGCAGCCTGCATTCTTTGATCGAAGTAGGCGTGGCGGATCGTAAGACACTAGCAGATCACTCAGATACTGCGGCGCGTGACTATTTAATGCTTTATACGTCAAAAGTAGTATCTTAAAATCGATACGAAATTTCACAAGGAGCCAATGCAGTGAAGATAAGATAGGGGTGATGTGCTAGTATTTTCTGGTTTTAGTGAGGACTCTCGCTGACAGTAAGGCGTTACAATAGTCCAACCTAGAGGTGATAAAAGCATGAACTAGTTTTTCTGCATCGTTCAGTGACAATATATTCCTTAACTTGCCAATATTTCTGAGGTGAAAGAATGCTATCCTGGTGATATTATCTAAATGAGCTTCAAATGAAAGACTAGAATCTATAATCACACCGAGGTATTTTACTGTTGCACTATATAGAACAGAAAGGCTATCTAAAGTTACAGTGTGATCTAAAATCTTGCATCTAGCTGCATGTTGTCCTATGACTGTCTTATCAGGATTAAGCAGAAGGAAGTTAATTAGCATCCAGTCTCTTATATCCTTTACACATTGCTCGACTTTAGCAAGCTGGTTTTTCTCATCTGGTTTTGTTGAGATATATAACTGTGTGTCATCAGCATAACAATGAAAACTAATACCATGCTTACGGATTATGTTGCCCAAAGGAAGCATGTAAAGGGCAAATAGTAGTGGGCCTAAAACTGAACCCTGTGGAACACCAAACTCCACTAGAGAACATGCAGAATAATCACCATTTAAATCTACATACCGATAGCGATCAGGCAAATAGGATCTGAGCCAGGAGAGGGCTGTTCCCTTAATTCCTACTACATTTTCTAATCTTTGAAGGAGAATACTATGATCAATGGTGTCAAATGCTGCACTAAGGTCGAGTAACACAAGTATAGTGACGCAACCCTGATCAGAGGCCAACAGGACATAATTTACTACTTTTACGAGACGCTGTCCCTGTGCTGTGATGAGGCCTAAATCCTGACTGATGCAGTTCGTGTATGCTATTTCTATGTAGATTGGCGCATAGCTACTATCTTTTCCAGAATCTTAATCCTCTTGCTCTGTGTGTTCAGGTTCTGATGTTCCGTGTGACGACACTATGTCTTGTCCTGATGGAAGCACATGCTGTAAGACTGAACAGGGGGAGTGGGCCTGCTGTCCTCTGCCTGAGGTAAAAGTGTCTTTCAGTAATCTTTATTATCTCTAATTTTAAAACTGTTCTTCTTTTTCAAAGCACATGATTTTGTTTTTATTTAGTTTTTGTTTTTTGTTTGTTTTTGTTTTTACTCAAACAGGGTAGAAAACGTATTGGAAAACATAATTTCTTTAGCTGTATGTTTGCAAGCACAAAAAAAATAGCCAAGTCACGCATCACTGATAGCTCAGCTATAATTCATTAAAAATTGTTGTATGTTACAGGCGGTGTGTTGTGACGACCATATTCACTGCTGTCCTACTGGTAAAAAATGTAACCTCGCTGCTCAAACATGTGAAGACCCATCAGGTTCAGTGCCCTGGCTGAGGAATGAGCCGAGTCGACCAATTGGAGGACAGAAGGTTCCAGAAACTAAGGGTACTTCATCAAATATCATTAACAATTTTTGTTGAGTTATGGGAATAAAGCTGCTCCGCTACTATCTTTTCCAGAATCTTAATCCTCTTGCTCTGTGTGTTCAGGTTCTGATGTTCCGTGTGACGACACTATGTCTTGTCCTGATGGAAGCACATGCTGTAAGACTGAACAGGGGGAGTGGGCCTGCTGTCCTCTGCCTGAGGTAAAAGTGTCTTTCAGTAGGTTTTATTAACTCACATTTTAAAACTGTTCTTAAAGTAGTCAAATTGCTAACACTTCCTTTATATACTCAGACTTTTATCA
>JAAGKR010009225.1:14439-27466 GCA_011419295.1 Clarias macrocephalus | reverse complement strand
TATTGTGGCTACTAAGATTTATAGGATCATCAAGAACTTCAAGGAAAGAGGTTCAATTCTTGTTAAGAAGCTTCAGGGCGTCCAAGAAAGTCCAGCAAGCGCCAGGATCGTCTGCTAAAGAGGATTCAGCTGCGGGATCGGAGAGCCACCAGTGCAGAGCTGCTCAGGAATGGCAGCAGGCAGGTGTGAGAGCATCTGCACACACAGTGAGGCCAAGACTTTTGGAAGATGGCCTGGTGTCAAGAAGGGCAGAAAAGAAGCCACTTCTCTCCAAAAAAAAAACATCAGGGACAGATTGATCTTCTGCAGAAAGTCTGGCGAATGGACTGCTGAGGACTGGGGCAAAGTCATATTCTCGGATGAAGCCTCTTTCCCATTGTTTGGGGCATCTGGAAAAAGGCTTGTCCGGAGAAGAAAAGGTGACGCTACCATCAGTCCTGTGTCATGCCAACAGTAAAGCATCCTGAGACCATTCATGTGTGGGGTTGCTTCTCATCCAGGGGAGTGGACTCACTCACAATGCTGCCCAAAAACACAGCCATGAATAAAGAATGATACCAAAACACCCTCCAACAGCAACTTCTTCCAACAATCCAACAACAGTTTGGTGGAGAACAAGGCATTTTCCAGCACGATGGAGCACCGAGCCATAAGGCAAAAGTGAGAACTAAGTGGCTCGGGGACCAAAACGTTGAAATTTTGGGTCCATGGACTGGAAACTCCCCAGATCTTAATCCCATTGAGAACTTGTGGTCAATCCGCAAGAGGCGGGTGGACAAACAAAAACCCACTAATTCTGACAAACTCCAAGAAGTGATGATGAAAGAATGGGCTGCTATCAGTCAGGATTTGGTCCAGAAGTTGATTGAGAGCAGCCCAGTCGAATTGCAGAGGTCCTGAAAAAGAAGCGCAACACTGCAAATACTGACACTTTGCATAGATGTCACGTAATTGTCGATAAAAGCCTTTGAAGCGTATGAAGTGCTTGTAATTATATTTCAGTACATCACAGAAACAACTGAAACAAAGATCTAAAAGCAGTTTATCAGCAAACTTTGTGAAAACTAATATTTGTGTCATTCTCAATGTGTCATTCATGGTGCTTTATATAAGAATATTGGAATGAGCCATCAATGCAATGCAAGACAATGTTAATGTGTAATTTCTTTTATAGATATCAAAGAGCTGGCAATCTGAAGAATACATAGATGGCAAAAGAGAAATGTATGCAAATTGGATGAGGTAAGGAATACAACAGTTGTTCTTCAGTTACTGATTTTACAGCTCCTAATTTGTTGAAAGACCTTCTAAAAACTATCCTTGCATACTTTTTCTTGGACTGTGACTGTGATTATTATAATTCTTTTTTTTTTACATTTTCTGCTCCTTTGCCTCATTCTTTAAGGTATGTGAATTGTGCCCGTAATGATGAAGAACAGAATCTTGTGGCATTTCAGTATCGAGGACAAATTCTGTATCGTTGCTGTCGACCCATTAACCCAGGACAGGAGCTCTTGGTGTGGTATGAAGAGGAGTACGCCAAAGATCTCAGTCCTGTATTTGAACACCTCTGGAACAAAAAGTGTTCCGCAAATGGTAAAGTCCGTCCATACATACTGTAAAATGAAATTATTCATAGTGTAAGAGCCGCAATTGTCAGTGTTTGTCCAGATCAGACACTGCTCTCCCATCAGGCATGAGCAATAATATTTGCAGTCAGGCTCATAAGGATATAAGTTTTGCTTCTGTATGCCATAATTGATTTAAAATAAGATACTCGGGCGGGGGGGCGGGAAACATTCATGGCAAGTTAAGTCTGTGGATCATTTACATAAGTATTCAGATCCATTATTTATTACTTGGTTAAAGCACTTTTGGCAGCAGTAACATCCTCAAGTCTGCTTGTAAATGATGTGACAGTCTTGGCACACCTTTCTTTTAAAAGTCTTTCATTCTTTGTGATAAAAACATTCTGATTGGCCTGATTGGTGGAGTACTGCACTGGTGGTTGTCCTTCTCTAAGAATCTCCACAAGAGACCGTCTGATCTCATTTATAGTGCCTTTTGGTTCTTGTTTACCTGTCCGACCAAGTCCCTTTGCCTCCATTTACTGCTGGGCAGCCAGATCAGGAAGACTGTTTTTCCCCTAATATCTTTTATTTGAGAATGATTGAGAGCACGATGCTTATGGACACTTTCTATCCTGCTGAAACTTTCTTGTCCACTCGCATAGATCTATATCCCAGATTCTATGGCTTTGTTTTCACTCTGACGTACACAGCCTACTGAGAGACCTTACAGTTGAAACCAGATATTTACAGATACTATACTTCAGAACTCTAAAGAAAAAAAAAGTTTTTCTGTCAACATTAAATTGGAGTAAACTTTTTCTGTTTTAGATTAATAAATATTAACATTTTTTGCATTTGTTAAATCTCAGAAGCGAGTGATGGAGAATGTATTTTTTTTTATCACTTTCACCAAAGTCAGAAGTACACATACAAGTTTATTGTGTCTCTAAACAAAAAGAAAACTGCAGATGAGCTTAAGAAGCTTAATTGGGTTAATTGATTCCATTTGAGTTCATTGGTGACTCACCTATGAATGCCTATAAAGGCACACCTCAAACACAGAGCCTCTTTATTTGACATCACTGGAAAATCAAGAGAAATCAACCAAGACATCAGGAAAAGAATTGTGGACCTCCACAGGTGTGGCTCATCCCTGGGTGCGATTTCCAGATGCCTGATGGTCCCAGGTCCAGCTGTTCAGACAATAATATGCAAGTATAAAAAAAAACATGGGACTGTACAACCATCATACTGCTCAGGAAGGAGACGGATTCTGAGTCCCAGAGAGGAATGTTTTCTGGTGCGAAATGTGCAAATCAATCCCAGGACAACAGCAAAAGGCATGGTGAAGATGCTGCTGAAACTGGTAAGACAGCGTCATTATCCACAGTAAAGCAATCCTGTACCACCGTGAGCTGAAGGGTTACTCTGGGAGGAGAAAATCATTACTACAAAACCACCTGTACAACCAGTTTACAACTGCACTTGAGGACAAAAATCTTCATTTATGGAAACATGTCCTGTGGTCTGACGAAACAAAATTTTAGGTGTTGGGCCATAATAATAAATGGTATATTTGGAGGAAAATGGGTGGCGCTTTGAAGCCTCAGAACACCATCCCAACTGTGAAGTATAGGGGGTGGTAGTATGATGTTGTGGGGCTGCTTTGCTGCAAAAGGGACTTGTGCACTTGACAAAATAGAATGCATCATGAGAAAAAAAAAATGATGTGGATATATTGAAGCAGCGTCTGGAGACATCAGCCAGGAAGTTAAAGCTTCAGCGCAATTGAGTCTTCCAAATGGACAATGACCCCAAGTATACCTCCAGATTAGGTACAAATTGGCTTTAGGACAACAAAGCCAAGGTTTTGGAGTGTCCGTCACAAATCATTGATCTCAATCCCAGAGAAAATTTGTGGGTGGCACTCAAAAGATGAGTGCGAGCAAGAAGGCCTACAAACCTGACCCAGTTACACCAGCTCTGTCAAGAGGAGTGGGCCAAAATTCCAGCAAATTATTGTAGAAAGCTTGTGGAAGGATACCCAAAATGTTTGGCCCAAGTTAAACAGTTTCGGGCAGTTCTAACAAATACTAAGGAAGTGTCTGTAAATTTTTGACTGAACGTACAAAAAAGAAAAAAATCCATAAAATTCTCCCTCACTTGATTCTGCCATTAACAAAAAAACAGAAAAGGTTTACCCTGATTTAGTGTTTGACAGTAAAGAGAAAGTAATTTTTTTCTTTTTCTGAAGTTGATGTAAATATCTGGTTTCAACTGAAGATGGACAGGTGTATGCCTTTCCTAGTTTCTGTCCAATAGGTTCAATTAGCATAGGTGGACTCCGGGCAACGTAAAGATTCATCTTACCATCTTACAGATCTTTTTTAGGAAGAGCATGCACAATAGCTCAATTGCAATTATCATATCCAAGGTCATGAATACCTATTGTGCGAAGTGTGAAGCATAACAAAATGTGGAACATTTGAATGAGGGCATGGATTGGCTGATTGGCTGCTTTTAAGTCTCTGTAATGATTTCTGAGCAGTTTGTGACCACACTAATAGAGAATGTTTATAGATTCACTATGGATCAGTGTAGGAAAGGTGTGAGCACTTAGACAGGATGGCTTTTTACACTATAGTATTCTTCAACAGGATTATTTGAATAGATTTGCTGTTGGGAAGACAAGAGTATGGATAAGGAAAGGTAGGGCTCATAGTCCAAGGCATACTACATCATCCAACATGGTAGTGTTATGGCATGGGCATGTATGGCTGCCAGTTGAGCTGAGACTGTTTGTTGATGATGTGATTACTGATAGAAGTAGATGAATTTTGACATTTGTGGAGCTCTGCTTTCTCCTGAGATTTAGTCAAATGCTGCAAAACGTCTTCACCTTTCAGATGTATACTGCACCAAAACATACCTCCAAAATGCATAAAACTGGTCATCTGCCCTCAGCCCAACTGAGCAGCATTTCCCCTACTGAAGAAAAAAACTTAAGGCAGAAAGACCCACTAATAAGCAGAAACTAAAGGCAGCTGTTGTAAAGGAAAGTTAAAGTAGATCAAGGGACGAAACTAAGCATTTGGTGCTGTATGATTTGCAGTGAAGGTTTTTAAAAGTCTTTATGTTTATAATTAGTTTTGGTCAATTACATCTGAGCCTGTAAAGGTGGATGGACTTTGTAAAATAGCTGTGATTCCTAAATGGTTAACGGAATATGTTAATAAAAAACCTTAGAATTGATGCTGGTGGTACAGAGGCATAGTAAATAGCACTTGTAGCCTTGCACCTCCAGGGTCTGGGTTTGATCCCTGTCTCGGGTCTGTGTGGGGAATGTGCATGTTCTCTCCGTGCCTGGTGTGGTTCCTCCAGGTACCAACAGTCCAAAGACGTGCAGATTAGGCTAATAGATTTTCCCAGATTGCACGTAATGTGGGAATGAGAATGTGAGTGTGCCCTGCGAAGGATTGGCACCCCGTTTGAGGTGTACCCAACATGTGCCCCAAGTCTCCTGGCTGTAGGATTTGGGAAGAGTGTTGCTTAAGTACGTGTTCACCAGTTACGTCCATTATTTTAACCCTGAGCCTTGTGAATTTACACATAATTGTTGGTCGTTGGTTTCTTTAATTACAGATGAGTAAGTCTTAATTCATGTAGAATCTCAAATATTTTCAATCTTACATTAGGATAGTGTTACATTTTGTAGTCTTCTTGCATTTTATTTTCAGTTTCTGATATTTTTGCTTTTTGTTTTTTTCACTTCTCCAGAAGTAAACAACGCTCTGTTGCAAGTCTTTTCCAGCTCATCATGTCCTGTTTCCTATGCATCTCAAATTTACTTATTTAAATCAAGTGAGTTTCAGATACCTTCTGAAGGCTCCAGTAGTCTACCAACATCATCTGTTAATTGCAGTTCTGGAATTTCTTACAATAATTCGAAATTTACCGAAATTCACCATTGTCCAGACTGTGGAGAGGCTTTTAGTAATCAATTTGCCCTCAAAACACATCAGTGCAGTCAGGCAGGAGAAAAGCTACATCAGTGTTCACAGTGTGGCAAGAGTTTTAATCGACAGAGTACTCTCCAGAGACACCAACGCATTCACACAGGAGAGAAGCCGTACCACTGCTCACAGTGTGGGAAGCGCTTTAATCGACAGGATTGTCTGCAACAACACCTGCGCATTCACACTGGTGAGAAGCCCTATCACTGTTCCCAGTGCGGAAAGAGTTTTAATCAGCAGAGTAATCTCCAACAACACCAGCGCATTCACACTGGAGAGAAGCCCCATCACTGCTCGCAATGTGGAAAGAGTTTTAAACGGCTGGATTGTCTGGAACAGCACCAGCGTCTTCACACAGGAGAGAAGCCGTATCACTGTTCGCAGTGTGGAAAGAGTTTCATTCGCCGCGGCGATCTCAAACAACACCAGCACGTTCACACAGGAGTGAAGCCGTATAACTGTTCAGAGTGTGGAAAGAGTTTCATTCGACAGGGTTGTCTCATACAACACCAGCGCATTCACAGAGGAGAGAAGGGATGACCAGATTTAATTTATATCCAGAATTTTTTTTTACTTTTTGTTGATTTTTAAATATCTACTTTTTTATCGTGTAATGGATACCATGTAATCTTGTAGCTACTATGTTTAACTTCTAAGAATTGCACATCATGCTGGTTGATTCATACACTGCATGAAAAGAGGTGTATCTGTACTAGGAAACTCTCGTATACGCCACTGATTTTCAGAAGTGTCTACAGTACCACTGACCGTATACATCAAATTCCACCAAGCTAGGATACTTGTGGATTGATACCAAAGGATGTATCTCGCTGAGGAATCCTTCCATGGTACAGCCCCCCCCCCCCCCCACAGTACTAAACATTCTCCACATCTTTAATAAATCAATTCTATTATATATTTTTTTAAGTCAATAAGATTTTTTTATTAAAATCAAATCAAACACTAATACATGTACAAAGCAAAGTAAAAAAGAGGAAAAAAACATAAAATATGTGCATTTATGAAGGTGCAATTAAATTGAAAGCAATACTAAAATAAACATGCACCAGTGCTTGTTATATGTACAAAATAAATGTCCTCCTAGCTCGGTCCCATTAGATATTACACGCTGACGGCATGGCACGCAATGGCATCCTCCTCATCAGACATCAGCTGCAGCATTGCAGTCTGCCACAGTTCTCTCTCTGCATCTGTGTGAACGACTCTACACCTGGACTCCAGCAACTGCAAAACACACAATATGTTAACCCCTAAAAACACTCAGAAAAGTACCGAACTTAATATATAGATGAATTTGTACACTTACTTATCTTTGTCTTAATGGAGTCTCTTAGCTGAGACTTTCCTGGACGTTACAAAGAGTATTTCCTCTGCAATGTCTCATAGTAAGTGCTGTAACATGCTGGATAAAAAAAGTAATAAAAAATCAGATAAGTGACTGAAACAATTAAAATTATTAGAGGGACAAAAATAAAGAGACATGAAAATAAATAGAATAACAATTTCTATTACCCTTTATACACTCAGGGTCTGCATCTGCAAAAGTCATCATTAATTCCTCCAGCAGATACAGTATGTCATCACCACCTGATCATGAAGTGAACTTATTCTGTGTGGAAAGAGAGTCGTGTCATTAATTACATTTAAAATGATTACGTAAAACCCAGTACACAGCAGGTAAAGAAACAAAATTCTCACCCAGTTTGTGGATCGTATTTATGTGGGTTGTTTTCTGAATTATGGAGGCTCCTTACAACTTCCTGTAATGTTGAATTAAAAACGCTTTAATACATACATTTGTAAACAACATCGTATAATTCTGACGTGACAAACTGTTAAATAAGCTAGACACCTACAAAGATGCAAGTAACAAAAAGTAGTTGTGTAGCCAAATGCTTAGGCGAACTTGGCAAGGTATAATTTACTACTGTATTGTCAGCTAACATGAAGGTCAACTTACCGCAATGCCCACGTTATGTGCGCTCTTAGCTCTTCTGTTCGCATGGCTTGACTCTTCCTGCGGTCTTCTCTCATCAAACTTGCGCTCAAGTGCATCAAGTTGCTGGATAACCTCTTTGAGAGGAGCAGTGTGTGCAGCTTGCTTCTCCTTCAAACTCTCAAGCTGAAGAGACAAAGGCACACCATGGCCAATCCCCCACCCGGCTATGATAAGAAGCACAGCACCTCTTTCTGCTAGTCATTAACATACAAAAGGGTCTTTACACCACACAGCCATCACCTCTTACTGCTAGCTGTGAGGACTCCTAGAAACTTTCACCGATTCCCGTATACATCCACATACATGAGGTATCTGGTCATTTCACAAAATTTCCTTTTGCATTCTACCTTTCCAAGCACTCTGCCTCAGACATCTGGCAAACTCAAAGTTTAGCGCAGATTTCTCATACCATATTTGTTCGGATACAGCTCTTTTTATGCAGTGATAGCATCACAGAATAAACTCGGTGACTTTGAGCATTGCCATCAACTTCCATTAAAAGTGCTGACTTGAAACTGCTCGTATTGGTTTGACATTGAAATAAATATGAAGAAAATACTGATACAACACAAAAGTATGCAAAATATTGCAGCATTAGGAGTGAGATGATGGACAGAGACAGACATATTATGCTCATTCATAAAAGTTTTGGAGCTTTTGTGGAGAAAATAATGTGATCACTAAATGTAGACCAAGCTGTAGACGATGTGCATATGTTCATTGTGTGAGTCAGAGAATGATAGAGGCAATGATGAACATGACCACCTGTCTTTGAAGAAGATGGAGTTGACCGTTCTATGAACATTTATTTCTATTATTATTATTATTATTAATATCTTTGTAAACTGTGTAAACAATTTTTTATAAGTGTAATATGCAAAACACAAGCAATAAAAGTTTATAAGCGCTATACAGTACTGTGCAAAAGTCTTGAACCATCCCTCCTTCTTGTATCATTTGTAATTGTCTTTTTATTGGTTTCTCAATAGCATCCAAACAAAACATCCATGTACGTATCTCCAGGGTGGGAAGTATCTGGTGATCGTATATCTTATCCCCATATCCTAAGGTCTTGATGGTAAAGATCAAGTAGTTTGACCTAGACCAGCCAGATTAATCCAGGTTTGCCCTGTAAGTCACAAATAGGTTTTTCCTGATCAGATAGTCTCCTGTAACCTTCCCTCGACAGGAGCAGTCAAAAGACAAAAATTAAGGAAAACTGGGCGTGAATGAGTTAGAGTAAGACCTGTAAGTGGAGATAATGAAGCGCGCTGGATCCCAACCGTCAGAGAAGAAGAAGAATCCGAAGCGGGATTTGACTTGGCAGTCCAACCACTCTGATTGTGGTGAAGTGGTTCCAGGTCACGGAGGATGATTAGCAAGTGCAAATTTTGATTGGCAGGGAGGCATAAACTGGTTTGTTGAGTGTGTCAGGATATCGAGTTAGCCAGAGGACGATAGGATAGACATGGGCTCTAGCGACCGGACTCTAGTCGATAAGGGAAGAGTGCATAAGAAAACCATCCCACTGGCTAGCCAGAGTAACAAAAGAGGATTAGAGGAAACCAGCTTGGAGCAACGCAGGCAGGTCATGCACAGGAAGGTTGAAATGGAAGTGTTTAAAATAATTGTTAAATTTCAAAAGGAATCAAGACATAGTCTTAGCACTATCTAGGAAAATGAAAAAGAAACTTGGAGTCGTGGAAATGGCCAGGATTTTGAAGGATGGAAGTTTGTTGATAATATGCAAAATAGAGAAACAAAGCAAGGCATATTAAAACATTTGCAAGAACACTATGTGAAAGAAGCGTTATTGGAGGAAATAAAGTAAGTAGGGGAGTGATAACTGGAATACCAATAAATGAAGATTTAGAAAAGCTAAAGACAGATTATCTGGAGAAGTGACGTGAATAAAGTAAAATGAGTACTGAGGACAGTAGATGGGGTAAGAGTCGAAAGCTTGTCAGTACTCCTGGAATTTCAGGAGTCGAAATTGCCAGAGAAAGTAAAAATAAGATACATAATAATGAGAGATCATATATTCCCCCAATTTGATGTTAAAATGCCAAAAATATGGACACAGCAGCAGTGTGCAAAGGAAAACAAAGGTGTCCCAAATGTGGAGATAAACATAAAGCTGAAGATTGTGGGGATAACATGCAGGAAAAAGGCTGTGGAGAACATCATTGAACACATTCTACAATGGGAAAATTGCAGCAATCTGCCATACATTTGCTCCCAACCCAACCCCTACACCAGAACCTCAGGACCTTCTTACCCCTCCTTTAGCAGAATTCTCCAACCTGTCAACTGTTGAGATTCAGCAGATCATCTCGTCTTCCAATCCCGCCACCTGTTATTTACATTCAATCCCTTCCACAATGTTGCAGGCCATCTAACAAGACTAGTTTAACTAAACGGTCACCTGTCCTCATTCTCCTGGACTGGTCAGCTGCATTTGACATGGTGATTCACAAGATTCTATTACCTGTTCTTACAACCTTGAAATCTGTGGAACAGCATGCAATGGTTTGCTTTTTACCTAGAAGATAGGTCGTATAAGGTGACATGCAGGGGATCCACATCTGCTCCATGCAGATTCTCTACTGGTGTCCCCTAGGGTTCAATACTTGGTCCTCTTCTGTTTTTCTGCTATACCAGGTCTCTTGGTAAGGTCATATCATTGCGTGGCTTTTCATACCATTGTTATGCAGATGCATGCAACTTATGAATAATATCGTCATTTAAAGTTTGTCAAAGACTCTACTGTACGGACATCTAGAGGAAGTTCGTTCCACAGGTGCCAGAACAGAAAAGAGTCTGGATGAATTTCTCCCTCTATCCCTGAGAGATGATCAGAGGGAACGTGGTGCAGTGCATGGTGTGATTAGGTAAGTGGGTGCTGGGCCATTTTTAGCTTTGTAGGCAAGCATCAGGATTTTGAATTTGATGTGGGCAGCTACAGGAAGCCAGTGCAGGGAGCGGAGAAGTGGGGTGGAAGGTTGAAAATGAGATGTGCTGCTGCATTCTGAATGAGCTGCAGAGGACAAATGGTGGATGGAGGCTGACCTATAAGGAGTGAGGTGCAGTAGTCCAGTCTTGAAATAACAAGGGACTGAACAAGCATATGAGTAGCCTGTGAAGAAAGAAATGGGAGTATTCTTCTGAAAATGACAGGTGATTGTCCACAGTTACCCCACGATTGCAGGCAGTGGCTGAAGGAGTGAGTGATCTGACCTGGGGATGAATCACCAGGAATGAACAGCAGTTTGGTTTTACTCAGATTAAGCTTCATCTGATGAGCTGCCATCCAGGATGAGATTTCTGCCAGACATTCTAAAATCTGGGTGGATTGTTTGAGGGAGGAAAGGAGAAAATAAGTTGTGTGTCATCTGCATAAGAATAGTATAAAAATCCATGCGATGATATGACCTTCCCAAGAGACCGGGTATAAAGGGAGAACAGTACTGAGGACCAAGTACTGAGCCCTGTGGGAGTCTGCGTGAGGCAGATGTGGATCTCCTCCAAGTCTCCTCATATGCCCTATCTTCTAGATAAGAAGCAGACCATTGCCATGCTGTTCCACAGATTACAAGGCTTGTAAGAATAGATAATAGAATCTTGTGGTTCACTGTGTCAAATGCAGCTGACAGGATAAGGACAGATGATGATTTAGCTGATCCAGCAGCATGGAGCTTCTCCGTGATCAGTCATCTCAGCTTCTCAGATGACTGACAGAAGGGCAGTGTCTGTGGAATACGCCACTTTGAATCCAGATAGGTTGTTCTGTAAAGAGATAAAGAGACATTTGGTTATGAACAGTCCTTTCAAGAATTTTGGAAATAAAAGAGAGGAGTGATACCAGGCAATACCAACTTCTGCTGGATCCATGCAGGGTTTCTTGAGGATGGGAATAATCCTTGCCTTCTTAAAAGCAACAGGAACATGACTAGATGATATGGAATGGCTGATTATGGTTGTGGTGAAGGGAAGCATTTTGGAAGGGATTGGGTCTAATGAACAGGTGGGGGGATGGATGATGAGATGATCTGCTGAAGGAAAAGTGGCAGGAACAGTGGGAGAAAGAAAGGAAAGGTCGATGATTTTATGATATCCAAAAGAAAGTTGAGATGAAGAGATGAACCAGAAGAAACAGGAGAGATGAGACTATAATAACAAGACTGAGGCTTGGACATACCAAACTAAACAGTACACCACTCAAGATAGGCAAACTTAATACAGGTTAATGCAACAATTGCAGTCAGGAAGAGATAGTAGAGCATGTCATGATGCACTGTCAGTGCTATGAATCAGAAAGAAGGGAACTTACTCAAAACCTAAGAAACAGTGAACAAACCTATGACCTGATAGACATCTTATGGAAAGACTCAAGGAATAAGAGCTATTGACATCCATTACAGTTGCTTAGAATTAGCAATATAATTACAAGACTGTTAATATTTATTAAATAAATTTTTATTTATTCATTTTTGTTTGTTTATTTTTTATAATATATTAAAGCTTGTAACAGAATCCTCATCCATACTCCTTACCTGTTGGTGGCGGTAGTGCACCATTTCGTTGTTTGCCAACCGCCAAAAAAAAAACAACAAAGAAGAAGAATCCGAAGCGGCAGGTCTTTAGCATTAATAAAGCATGAATATATTTCTGACTGAGTTTTACTGTTCTGTGTGCTGGAGTTAAACATAAATCCAGGTTATTGTGTGTGTTTCTGAGGATTTAACAACTCGTTGTGCTTTAAACCCTGCGGTAAGTTCCACTGGCGCTGTGTGTCCGAGCCCCAAACGGATCTCCACTTCACTGTGTAAGTGCACTACGTTCAGTAAAAAGAGTTAACGCGCATGCGCCCTGCGTAGGGCACTATTTATACAATAAGGAGAAATTTGGAGTTCGGCCTTTGCATGTTAGTTTTTATCTGCTAAAGCATTTAAATCCTCTTAACTCTTCATTATTTACAGCCATTCTACAGTTTACAACAAAAAGGTTAAGGTTTAAAGCTTCCTGAAACAACTTTGAATATTGTATCTCTCTTTGCTTAAAAAAGTATTATATTAATTATATTTATTATTGTTGTTGTTGTCAGTGTGCTTGGAGGAGTTGTAATGAGTTCAGCAGGAGACAGATGGCGCTCCTCCAGGAAGTCTCGGGCTCCTGATCCTGCTCCCTCACATGAAACGCTTAATGACCAGGTGTGATAGAAAAATAGCACCATATAAATTATATATAATATTGTAAACAGCAAAATGAATAGTTTTGTATTTCCTCTCTTCACCGCTATCCTACACTCTGTCCTGCTAATCACACAAACCTCATAACACATAATGAGGAGTGAGAGAGAAAATCTAAAGTCTTTTCTGAATGACTGTGTTATTGTTGTTTGATCTTTAGCTGTGTGAGGACGT